>JANSTT010016772.1:0-20056 GCA_026745375.1 Platyura marginata | reverse complement strand
CCGACGAGAACGAGAACGTGACGAGACTAGTGCGAGATCTCGCGACGAGGTCTCGCCGCATTGTAAATTGAGCTTCACTATCCATGCGGTTTAATTAAACAGCCTAGTTAGATTTCGGTGACATATCTTTAGAGAAATAATGTAATCATCAGAGGACTATTTAAAAAAAAAAAACCATGGAACATCACCGAATATTTCGACCCTTTTTTTTTGAAAAGTGAAGCAATTTTGAACTTTCTTAATATTGAAGATGCAGTATTGAAACTTAATGTTTTTGTAAAACTAAAAAAATTTATTTGACAAAAAATGTTGAAAATTTCAAAATAACATCTTTTAGTTTAAAATTGTGTAATTTTTTAAAAATAACGGGTGAAGTTATAATGTTTTTCTTCATTTTTTAAAGTGAATTATTATTATTTTTACTTAAGGATTAAAATTGAAGCTAATGTAAGGAGTTGGTAATTAAATAGAAAATATTTGAAGCATTAATTTTATTGAAAGGAATTTTAGCGGAGGTGATTCCTATATTTTATAACATAATTTACGTTTTTAGGTAGAAAATTGAATTTAATATATAATATTTTTCAATTTAAGAGCATTTAACTATATATGTATGTATGTGTGTGTTTATTTACCTATTATACGTTTATTTATGTAAGATAAAAGATTCAAGAATTATCATAAAGAAACAGAGAGTATTGTATAGGTATAGGGTATAGGGTATTTGTGTTTTCTGTGTATTTAAATATGAAGATTGAAGATCGTATTTATTTTGTTCTTCAGAAATGTTATTCAACATCTGGGATCATATTTATTATGGGATTCGTTTTTGAATCATTTTAATTTAATCAAATTAATTTTTCCCGGAAATTCACATACAAAAGTATTTTCACGATTTCATTATCATCAAATAATAGCACAAGTTTACTAAATATTTATGTACAATTTAAGTACTTATAGCTATATACATAACCTAACCTCTATAGACAGATCAAAATGCACGAGCGTCTCTCTAAATCTAAATGGATGTAATAAAGAGGATCAAATTGTAATTTAAACTGTATTTTCATCTATCACCCATACCCATTCGTAGTCATTTATTATTTAAATTTAAATTTTCTGTTTCTACAACAATACTATAGCTCGTTCACAATATTTTAATGGATCAACTGAGCGAGGCATGTACTTTACCACAACTACATACATAAATCCAAACTTTAAAAGTTTATTATTTATTATGAAAATGATTTTAAACTTTCGACAATGTTTTACCTTACGTGAAATATTAAAGTCAGCAAAAATAATTTCAAATTATTTCTGTATATAGATGCGGGTACTTGAATATAAAAGACCACTTTTAATTCAAATAAAATATCAAATAAGCTTAGAAAATAATGTCGGAAAATGTATTGTATATGTACTACGTACTACCTACAATATAATATATTCTGTGGTAAAATGCCACCAAAGTATTTGGTTTACCATTAAATTATCCCGCAATTCTGTTTGTTTTTCTTGCGGTTTGGAGAGGGGGGGGGGCGTTCTTTGGAAAGAAAAACAACAAGTGCTAAATTGAAAAGTGTAAATAATATTTATCTTCGAAGCAATTACTCAACTAAACGATTTTATGTACCCAAAAAAAAAAAAAAACGAACGGAAGTTATTCTATAATTTCAAATTCTAAATACTATTTACCAAATACATGTATAATGTATGTATGTATAATGTATGTATATGTATGTAAACCAAATTGAAATATGTAGTTTTTAAAGAAACTTTTTGAGTTGAAATATTTTAAAAATCCAATTGAAAAAGTTTCATTGTACAACATTTGTTTGAAAATGTTAAATGAATTTTGGACGTGTAGCCGTATACAGCATTTCCGCATTTCTAGAACTGCTCTAATTTATTTCATTTTTTCTTGAATATCTAATTTGCTGTGCTATATAGAATAGTATCTTTATCTTGTTTCATTTTATATGATGTAGATCAGGGGTGTTTAACGTGTTGAGCCGAACATTGTGATACTTAATAATATGTATGTCAGGTACGAAAGGTTAAATTTGTGAGGACGAAAGCACCACATCAATTTTTTTTTTTTCAATTCTTGTTTTAGAGCGTTCGACTTTTAGAGATTCTACTGTATTTCTATATAAACATTGAATAATAAAAATTGACAAATCTTGCAAATAAAAAATAATTACCTTTCAAATTTTCTCCACAAACTAAATTCTTCTTTTCGGATTATTTATTTATAATTTTATCGAAAAGCTTTTCCATTTCCTTAAAAAAATAAGCACCAACTCATCAAAATCGGCCTAGCGGGTTTGAAGTTATGTTTTTTTTTTGATTAATTTCAAATTTCAATTTATGGCAATTTTAAAAATAAAAACAACTCGAAACATAGGCAATTTAAAAGCAAAATTCTATTGACAATGAATTTTAAATTGGTGATAGCTTCGTTCGCCATCACCTTTCTGCTGGCATTAATTTCCTTACTATAGAGAAAACAGGTTCCACGACAATACAATTTCATGAAAACACAATTCTTCGAAAATGCAATTTTCCGACGCGGCGATTTTTAACCCAATCCAACCTCGGTCGTCGCTACAAAAATATATTAGGTTTTCGGAAAATTGTCGTGCTACCGAGAAAACACTGTGACTTACCAACTTTTATCAACGAAATATTTCAAAAACGAATTCGGCTAGCGGTTCGAATACTTCAAAAAAAAAATGTTAAACATCCCTGATCTTAGACTGAAAAAAACATTTATATATTAGTAGTAAATACCACTACTGTACATAAAAGTTTTATAATGAGATTAGTTTGAATAGTTTTTGATATAGAGCTCGAAAGTTGCTCGTGCGATTTCTAAGTATTAGAACAATTTCATTTATAACTCACCAACAAAGACGTCATGTTGCTGAAATTAGTTGTGTATCTAAGATGTGTTTATTATTATATTTATGATTTCAATGTTGATTTTGGAGTATGTACTGAGGTTTTATGAAGGAACATTTCAATAATTTTAAGCAAAATCTCTTTAGATTAGTATTACAAATTGATGCAAATTAATTTTGGAAAATTATTTATGTTTGCAAGCGAACTAAAGGTTTTTGTCTTGTTTACCATATGTGGTATATTTAAGATTAATGTCATACCATACCATACCATACCAATCTAGATACTCTCCAACAATACCGAAAATTATTTAATTGCTAGATCATGTAGATGTAAAGTAATTTATCTATTTAATAATTTCTGAATGTATACATATTTTACACTGGAGACGTAAATTGTAAGTCTAAAATATGTAGGTATATGTAGTGGCGATGTTAAATATTTTTTTTTAACCCGATAAGTATCGGTGGATGTGTTCGGAAAATTAATAAAAGCTTCGATAGATGTTGATTAGGTGACAACTCACCGTTAAAAAACAAAACCAAGTTTCCTATTGTACATAAAATTGCGAATGGTGGCACTTTTTTGTCCTTTTCAAATTTTGCGCCCAGTTAGTGTGGGTCATTCATGTCGTAAAATTCCAAAGAATGAGTTTTTTTTTTGAGTTTTATCGACTTTTAAATTCTATGCAATATTTTTGTTTTATTGGGTCGTTCGCATTGTTATTTATAGAGTGCAATACAAAAACAATACTCACAATATTAATAAATTTATTTAAAGAAGTTATGTAATAAAATTATGAAAAACCTTTAATCCTTTCAAAGTCGGTTCATATTTACTAGAGGATGATCCATTCATGAACCCTTAAAAAGGATTAAATTATGGAACTTTTTTTAAAATTTAATTTGATATTTTATAACTTCCTTAACTTTGATGAATAAATTAAGAATGCTTGAAAGCTCTCTGTTCACCGCAAAAATATAAAACTTTACATACTTAATAACATTTTAATCATATTAACAAGAGAAAATATTTATTATGCCTTTATATGTACATACCAATTACCTATGTATTTGTTATTGTTAATTATCATAATACCTACCCACACATACTTTATGAAACATAATTTATGTTTTTCTGGTTTCAATTTGTTATTTTTATACCCGTATAATGTTAATCGAAGGGTATTAAAACTTTGGTACGGAGTTTGTAATATTCATCGTACACCATTGTCTTTCTCGTGAAATTCTAAGTCGAAATATGCATGATCAAGATTCCGGCCAAACGGCTGAAGCCAGAAAGCTGAAATTTTGACAGTTTATTATGTAGTCCTAGAGTAAGATCTCTATTGTTTTTTGGGCAAATCGGACACAAAATAGGGGAGGCTGTGGTATAGTGTTCACATAATTTTTATATAAACCATTCATTTACTCGAAAGGTAGTCGAAATGTAGAAAAAATGAATATGACAACAATGATAGAGAATACAAAAATAAAGATTTCTTTCATAGACCAAAAAGTTGTACGACCTAGCGTAATGGCGCTGCAATCAATTTTATTGAATTTCTAGGGTTTTTAATCATTTACTCGAAAAGTATTTAAATTACAGAAAAAATGAATATAACGAAAATGATAGAGAACAAAAAAATGAAGATTTCATTCAGACTAAAAAGTTCCACGAAATACCGTTATGGCGCTGCAATCAATGTTATGTCATTTTTGGGGTTTTTATTCATTTCTATTCAATTTACCCAATTATATTTATTGCACAGACAAAATAGACACGTACTAAGTTGTAAATAATAAACGCATACGGGTATATTATAATCGGTGTAGCCAATTTTTCCTTCTTTACTGGTTATTCTATAAAATCGACAGTAGTAGGTAGTAGGTAGATATTTTTCGTTTTACTCTTCCACTAAGTACAATGTCAACTTTTTTTTTTTAACCCCATCTGAACATTTTTGTGCAAAAGTTATGTTTACAGCACCATTGTTGGCTTGGTTGTTGTATGAAAAAAAAAATGATGAATTACTTTGCTAAGTGCACTAAAGAGACTTACTTTCGAACCTAGAGGTAATACATATACGTATATGGAAAAGATTTACTATTCAGTATGTTTATAATGTTTAGATGGCACGTAGAAGAGAACGTGTTTCGGTAAAAGCTCTAAAATTGGATAAAACGTTCAAACTGACAGCCGTGTATCTAGAGAATTACAATACCAAGGGGTTTAGAGCATATAAATAATTGATCCTTCCCTTGTAATTTAAAGGTTTAAGGTCGAATGTGGGAAAATTCATTTTGCAAATTATGCTTTTAAACGAGACATTTTATTTGTTTGCGTTGAAAAAATTATATTTAGATAATCAAAAAAACACAACAACAACACTTAGTTTATATTTTCTAAAATAATGATGATATTTATTTATATCGACCAAGAGGTATTTTTTATTTATCAGCGATATCGAACTTATAGCATTTTTGTCAAATTTCCAAATAAATGCATGTCAATATTTTCGATTGCGCCTTAATAGTTTCTCCTGCGCAGATTTAAAAAAAAAAAAAAATCATAGTGAAATACTATTTTTATAAAGAAATGTGTACAAAGAATCAATTAGAAGAGAAATTCGCGATAAAAGTTAGTAGTAGAGTAGCTTAGCTACGGGTGGGTGCTGGCTAAATTTGAGTCTTTTGAAAGTCTTTTTTATAGAGTAAGAGTAGTAACTAAGTTTTTTGGTTGAAAATTTACTAAGTCCTAATTATAGAGTGGCCTTTTGTTGGTGATTGAGTGTTGGTTGAAAATTTTCTTATAAATAGGTTTTTAACAGACTTTAATTGCAATTAAACTGATTCTCAGCAGCATTTTAACAGTGTAATTCCAGCTTATCTGTTAGAAGCTATTTCAAAGCAGTAATAACGCGTGAAAAAGCTGGTGAGAATGAGTTTAATTGCAATTAAAGTCTGTTAAAAACCTAATTATAAGAAAATTTTCTATTTCTTGTCTAGCTTAAAGCTGAGGTTGATTCGAATTCCTCTGTATACTCTAAAACTACGGGCTCTATGACCCGCCTATTACACACTTATTACATTATAGAAAAAACTTATTATTCATTTTAAAACATTTGAAAAGCTCGGGCTTTGGCAACTGAGCAATTACGACAGATATCGGATGTAATGGAGCGCAAACGACAATCGATTGTAAAGCCGACATAGAACAACAAGAAACAATTTGACAATGAAAAATGTCATCTTCTTCCCCTGTAAATAGAGTTTTCTTTACATTATTTCCCTTAAATATGTATATGTACAAAAAACATTTATTTAAAAGTGTCAGAATAGTATGGCTGATATAAAACACATTGAAATGTTACAAGTTTTTTTTTTGTTCGTTTTTTTTTCGAAATAAATCCATCATCATTTCATGAAGCATTAAATCATGACTACATATGTACAACGATAATTCATTATTTATATTGAATGAAAATGTGGACAGGAGTACATATGTACTTGTAGTAGTACATATGTACTTATAGAGTTATTTTGTTAACCAATCCTTCACATACATATATACTTCATATATGTACATATGTATAGTATTCAAGTGTCTATATAATATGATATATCTACCTAACAATGGCGTGCGGTTAATATTATTTTTGCCTATGCAAAGTATCTCTGGAATTCTTACTATTACCAGGGTAACTCCCCTTCTTCTTGAAATATTTTATTAACTGCAGTCTTATTTCAAGGAAAATTTGATTTCGAAACTTTTTTGCCCCATAAATTTTTGTCGATTTTCTAACAAAATATCGAGAAAAACGTATAACAAATAATGTTCAAATCTTAGAAAAACCGGTATGTAGAAGAAGCCACTTAATAATTCCATATGATTGATGATTTTCTCGATATTTTGTTAGAAAAATGAAAAAAAAACATAACACAAAAAAGATGGAAAATCAAATTATACTTCAAAATAACATAACATTTAATAAAAAAAAAACTTCAACAAGGGAGTCACACTGTGCATATATGTAGTAAAAATAATAAAATCCACTACGCACGGCAGTGCTGCCTAAATACAATTAGTGAGAACTTTTTACTGCTATTGTGAATTACAAACTAAAAAACTTTTTCTTTTTTTTTTTTATTTTGACAGTGAAGTTTATGTCAATAATTACGTGAGCTTTTAACCACAATAAGTGTTCGAGTTCATCCTTAATATGAATATTTTAATTAAATTGCCCGAATATACTCCAAAGAATAAATAATTACTGATTGCCTTTTAATAGACCACAAATTTATTAAGGAACCGAATGTATACAATAAAGATGAAAATGCAACAAATATAGAATGTTCAGGACATCGTATACAGCAAGTGTATAACTAAAAGTAATTTACTGTTTGTATATAGGTGGAATTTGATTAATATCATATTTTTTGGACAACCACACCACCATTACTAACTAATTGTAATTTATTATGTTTGTATGTTTGCAGTGATTTGTTTATGTACATTATAGGGAAGGTTAAAAAAGCAAATAGGCCTTAATATTATAGGTTCACCTGACATTAGATTTTTCTTATTTACTATATAATAATAATTATGATTGATGGTATATTTGTATTTCTACCCACTTTCAGAAAAAACAATAAAATGTTTTTTTTTGCCCAGGTAAAAAAGTCCTCTATCTATGATAAACATTTTGTTATTTGTTACTATAGGTACCTACTTATTCTTTACGATTTTTACTGAAAAAAATATGCACCAGATAGAGCAGCGGTTTCCAAACTATGGTGCGCGGACAATCGAAATCATAAAATTTGTGACATTAGCACAGTGACTCCAAAAAAAACTGTGCCAAACCAAAAAATTAATTAAAAATAAGTAGATTCACATTTTTTTTCCATTAACCCTGTTAACCCGGATGATAGGCTATATGTACCAGTAAGAGTTTAAACATCCCTTTGCTATTTGACAGCTGGGTTAAATTAATTGTTATACACAATATTAGAAAAAAACTTCGACAACACTACGTTTTGAAAAACTTTTTGCTAATAAATAAGCTCATTCATTGCATTAAAAAGAAATACTAATTATAAACATACATAATATCAAATTTTCATTTGTTATAGGGTAAGTCCAGGATAGATGGTCTAGCAAATTTAGCTGTAAAAATTTTTATTTACTGTTATTTACTTTTAATTTTAATTCAAATATAACTGTTAAATGAATTATTAACAAAATTTCATTAAATAATTAATAAAAAATATATTAAACAAAAAATAAAAAAAAATATCCCTAGTATGTCAGATTAGATGGTCTAGTCTTGAGGGATAAATGGTCCACAACATTTTATTGCGCTTTCTACAATTATCACAATTATCAAGTATTTAGTGCAAAGTGGTCTATTCATTCCGACAGACCATCTATCCCTATAAATAAATTTTTTTACTACACATTAAAAATGTGCTTATATTATTTTATCTAATAAAGGGGGCGACAAGAACTTTTTTTTTTAATCTGGGGCGGAGTATCATAAAGTTTGGACATCACTGAGATAGAGAGTCAGAACATTTATCCATCAATTTCGGTTTAGCATAAAACAAAAAAAAAAAAAACAAAAAAAACCGTGTTGCTATAGAAATAGATCGTCGAGTGATGGTTGTAATTTTCATGTTTCCAAGAATTCATTTATCCAAAATGCGTACATTTTTCATAAAAAAAAATTAACAAAATAAATTTGCAGCTTTTGTAGGATGAATATTAAATTACGAATATTCTTAGTATAGACAGTTTTCGTAATTTAATAAAACAAGTTTATGGTCCAATGATTCTCAATAAATTACCGTATAAGTGGAAAATTCACGGAAAAATTATGGCGGTTAAATATAAAATAATGAAAACAATGTTACTTGTAAAAAAAAAAAAAAAAAAAAATTGTCCATATATTTATAAAATAAATTTATATGACACATTTTATAGTGCCTCCATGGATCCGGGCCGTAAAATAACATTGAATATTATGCCAGACATTTTTCTAGCGATATATATGTATACACCAGACATTGCTTTGCCAAATTTTACTACAGTAGCGTATTTAGAGAACATAGAATGTCAAAATTACCATCGAAAGTATACTTGCCAACATTATCAGAAGAATGTCCTTATTGTGATGGTAAACGAATGGTACTTGTCCTTTAAGGTTCAGGTTCTTGTATTCGAAAAAAAACTAAACAAATTTTGCTGGCCTAATAGTGTAATCACGTTTACAAATGCACATAAAAAGTTTGAAGACATCTTCAATCACTTCATTTACCACATATCTATCACTTTTCAGTCACTTATCAAGTGATTTATCTGAATTTTTGTATGAGATTTATATGGAAAAATAACAAGTCTTTCTATTCAGATGGGTCTCTATTCGAAAAAATATTTTCATTTTTAAAATTAGCTATCTCGAATATAATCTCTGGAGTATTTTTTGGAGGAAAAACTGTAAGCGTTTTTAATTTCTAAAAAAAAAGATCAGTTGAAATATCATATTGAAATGAAAATAATTGCATCGAATGCTACAGCATTGAATCCCATATATCGATGGCTTATATACAATACCCGCTAACTTATTTTTACCGATTTTTTTTTTATTGCATAAAAATGATGTTTATGCAACCCATATGTTCATTAATAAGACAGCTATAGATAATTTGAATAAATTAAATAACTCAAAAAGTATTAAGATTAGGATAAAAAGTTTATAGGAAAACTTTAGTTAAATATTATAATTTATGATTTATGCACCTATAATTATGATTTATGCACCTATAGTATGTTAAAAAATTCAATTGTTAATGTAGAGAATTTTGACGTAATCGATGAAATAAAAAGAAAAGTTCCAAATTTGTAGTATAATTTAAAGGATATTTAATAATCTTTAAAATAAGCTTAGTTTTATAAGAATATATTAGGTGATTAAAAAGTTATAAGTGAAAAGCTAATTGCGTTATCGAAAAATGTTGAACTGCTCCAGCTCAGTTAAAAAAATAGTCAGAACATTTTCCTCTTGTATATTTTCTATATGGCAAACTTTTCGGATATCACCCTGCTGTATAGTAAATCTAACGGTTCTTTAGAAAATCGCTTAAATTATATTCCTATAGGATTTATTTATGTCTAAAGTTAGTTTATGTATAAAGTATGTCGTACTATTAATCTTAACAAAAGGTTACTAAATAAACATCCATCTAAAGGTAGATTTGATTTAAAAACATAATCTTACCAATCACACAACCTTTTCATATACTATATTCACTATAAAACAAAACACTTAAACTTAAACTTTAAGGTAATTGACCTAAATTTCATTTAGCTTACAACTTTCTTTTCTATTTCCTATGCGACCCTCGCTATATAATGAATTGACACCAAGCCACACAAACTAGAAACACTCGGACGAAATACTATAAAGGATGATATAATTAAATATATGTGTATGTCGGTGACATTAAATATCCCTGTTCTAACAAATAAATGGCTTTTATGGCTACGTACAATGGAAACGAAGTTAATATATTGAAGATAACTCTTATAACCCATCCATCAAACAACACATTTTGGAAACTTTGGAACTTTTGATGCCAAACGCTTAATATTCTATTACGATTTGATGTTTTATTTGTGTGTATTATGACCAAACTTAAGTGCTTCATATAAGGGTGGTAAACGATAATGGTCAGACAATGAAAAAAAAAAAAAAAAAAACAAAAAACAAAAAACCAAAAACACCCCCAAGACACCAATTAACCGTAGAAAGGTTTGAAATTGTTTTGTGTTTAACGAGTTCAAATCATCAAAGGTAAATTTTACCGACTTTTCGCAGCCCACTTCTTCCATATTATTATTGATCATTTTGCTGAGTCATTGAGCAAACATATAGGAACGTAAGGAATTGAATGTCTATAATACTAACTTAATATATACAAAGTTTGGACAATATATTCATAGAGAAATTTCCTTTTAGATGATTTCAACGAAAATGATGGGGAAGGAGAAAAACATTTTCGCAATTTAACTATAAAATGGACTGAAGTTTTCCGGTTGGTCGATTTTCATAAATCTACGAAAAATCATTCACCTACACTCTCATTTGTATACAATTTCTATTTTACTCATATTTTGCTGACATTGAAAATGCCCAAATTTAGGTACTTCCATCTCTATATGTATATAAAGTGGAATCCACATATTGAAATTTCAGATACGTGCTCTAAATTTATGAAACGATTCTTTTGTGGGAGCCATACATAGCACATTTTTTACATATTTTTACGTTAACTATATCCTGTATGTATAATATGTAAATGAAAATTTGATTTAAGTTAGGGTTGCCAGATTTTAGGCAGCGGTAGTTTATTGGAATAGTTTTTAACATGCATTAAAAATACCTTGCTGCTACTTAGCATACCTTCAGCAAAATGTACATATACGGGGTAACCGTCGTATAAAGCGTTGATTAGGTTATAGGGTGATGTCGTGTTATATGAACCGCGTTATACGAGACTCAGTCCAACTTCTAAGCTAGTTATGGTAAGTACATAGTTTATCATTAAAGATCAAAAGGTAAAAATGTCAAGAGCGCGTTATATGTCGAAACCGCGTTGTAGGATTACCTAAAGTTGACATTCAATTTTTGCTGATATATTTTCTCTCTCTTTTAATCTTATTCTGTTAAAATAAAATGAAAAAATAGAATTTGAAGTAATTTTTGAAGCAAAGGGTTTAGGAATTTTTGTTAAACACTTTTTTATAGGAAATTTTATATTTAGGCTACAATATTATGAAACCTAATTATTTGGAAACAATAAACGAGTAACATCTGAAAAACTATGAAAATCGCCGATTTTACACCTTTGGATGAAATTTGCCAACCCTAAATCACAAAAATTTTCAGCACAAATTTCTTCTCCAAAATTATTGTACCAAAATACAATTTTCTTGAATTCCAAAAAGAGCAAATTAGAGTGGTACGACATTGCAATTTTTTTTTTTTTTTAATTCAAAGTCAAAGTAGTAAAAATTTTGTTGAAATTCGCTTAAATAAAATGAATTTAATTAAAATATGGCGACCTATGTTATTCTATATTTTCTTGCATAGATCCGTTTTTCTGGCAAATTTTACCGAATATAGATTGCAAATAAATATTTTCACTGAAATAAAAAAAGGTCGTTTGCCAAATATAAATTTCCTTTTTTGCGGAGACACCTAATTCTTGTGCTCGAACAGTTTTTAAATTCACAAAGTATAGAAATATCCGGCCCATTAAAAGGCATCAGTCCGCACTAAAATCAATAAAACGCTATTGAAATCAAAAAATAAAAAAATCAATCAACCATTTAATTCTGGCTTTCATGAAAATATTGACCAACTTTTCAATGGCAACGAGAACATTTTTCTACGCCCACAAACAGTCCATCTACTTTTAAATCATCAGAGATACATTAAAGATTAGCGCATTTATTTAAACCTTTTATCGATGAGTTTGATTTGATTGTAAGAGGTAAGCATATTATATACATATGTAAGTATATTTAAGTCTTATTCAGTTGATTTGATAGCCTAGCCATTGATAAGAAATGTATCTTTTTTTCCGTTTTCTTTATTATAGCGTTTATTTCGATTGGACGTCTTGGTTTTGTCAAAACTGATCCCTAACGTGCCAATCATTCAAGTTATCCACTTTAAGTAAATCGATTGTTTAGATAAATATGTTTTATAGCACAAACACGTAGGCATCATGGTTAAATAATAATTTACTATATACTGTCAATACTTTTGTAAGCGAGACAATTTTCTAAGCCCATGAATCGTTCATTAATTTTATATGTGAGCGATTTTCAGAGTTTTTTTGATACTTAAGATGGTAAACATGTTTTCAACTTCAACAGAGGTGTGGTTTTTCGAATTTTTTTTTCCCTCCCGGTAACGATAAGCAAAAACAATTTTTTTTCTCCCTTAAAATTTTCAATTATTTCGTAGAAATTCTTATTCTTATTCTTTGACGGGATAAGTATGTATATGTACGTCGGTACATAATATATGTATGGATATGGTGAAAGCCCTCAAAGCAAGGCGTAGTTTTAAATGCAAAAAATACAATATTTCTCCAAGACTTTAATAAGTTGTATAGAACATTTCTTAATGAGGCCTCATTATTATTATTATTAATGATTTATTATCATCTAATCCTATTGTTCAAAATCGTTTTGTTCAAGTTCCTGCATCGTTTCTCTAATTGTAACTCACACTGCTTCCACTCTATAGCTACTTGATTGAATTTGTCTATCAATATTCGCTGTGATCTCCCATCTTCGTAAAATAAGAAAGAAAGAACGTATGTAGCAGGTATGAAGCGTAAAATGTTGAAGACGGAAGAACTCACATATTTTTGCAAGAATTCTTAATTAATATATTTTAAAGAGAATTTCTAAAAGATAAAATAATTCAACATCGCAGATGTGTTTTGAGAATTTGTTCCCTAAAGGAATTTCCGTAAGATATTTGGTTTCATATAAATCAATCGACAAGTTCCTATGTTAGGTGGATATACAAATGATTCTTTATCGCATTATCTCCTTAAAAAAAAAGGTAGCATTCATTCCATTGCATATTAGGAGAATTCGTGCCTGATATACGTAGCATTTGAAACTTTTTAACTCAATTGCAATCTACAGATCTTTGTAAAAGAATACGACATTCATGGCTGTCATATTCCAACGTAGAGTGCCGATTATAATAGGATGGTACACTCTTCAGCCATTCTTTCCGATAATGACGATAAGTGATCATACATAGCTAACCATTGAAGATTCTTCCTGAAGAACCAGTTCAAGTTCTTTGTCAAAATCTTTTTTTTCATCTTCAAACACCAGATTATTGGAATTGTTTTGATCACTAAACTATAGTGTTTCTTGCTCTACAGCAATTTCTTGGTCCATGGCAATGATGAAATTAGATTCAAGATCTAATATAGCTGTCCAGATAGTAATTACCTATTGTATTGCCATCTGGTCATCGTTCGTTTATTTTTACGAATCTGGATAATTACATGTCTATGTTCTATATCAAAGAGAGTTGCGAGCTAATCAACGCCACGGAAACAATAATAAAACATTATTTACCATACAAGAAATCTTTTGTTTAATTTTATAATTAGCATTTTACTTTTACTTTGAATACATTATTAACTGCCAGATATTTATAACAAAATTGCTAAGTTTAATTTAAACAACAAACAAAAGCTATTCAGATTCACGTAACGCTTGGCAGTTACTGTTTATTGGAATGCTTAAAGCGTTTACGTATCATCTTGATGATGTTTATTTTAAACTAAGCTCTATTGGCACAACAATGTGATGTTTGCTTTTCTCCAACTTTAAAATACAATACAATTTGAAAACTGTCAACAATATCCTTATTATTCAAGACCGAAAATAAATGTTTTTTTATAAAATATCCCATCTCATTTCATAAGGGGGGGGGGGGTGGGTTTTTACAATTTTGAAAAATATTTTCCAAATTATTTTGTAGAATGATTTGAACAAAATTAATACAAAGTCATTGGTGCATACCGGTTGGGTGTGTGTGTGTGTGTGTTTCTATAAAAACTAAGTTAATACCTAAATTCAAAAAAAAAAAAAATTAGATTTATGTATACTTTTCTTCCCATCATCCTTCCTGATGGCTTGAATGCTCAATTTTATTGGCACTTCTGTTAATGTGATTTTGATAGATCCCTCTGCACCCTTTTTTTTTTGTTTTCCCTTTCGATATTCCTAAAAATTGATGTATACCGTGGGTTCTGAATCAATATATGTACCTACACACATTTTGCCAAATTGAAAGAAATGTCAAATTAACTGGGAAACAATGTTATTATATTATATTTTAACATTGATCATGTCTCAGAGGGAATTAGTGTCACCACTTGTTTGCTTTGTTTTATCATTTAACCTCTCCCTTTTTTACGGTGAAAAATCTTTATATAGAATATAATTCCACCATTATTTGCCAACAATTCGAGAACATACAACCTCCCCTCGCCCCCCTCTTATCATCCACTTATTTTTTTATTTGTAGAGGATATTAAAGATAATAATTAGTCAACGGATATGTGATGTGTATTTTTATACCCGTATGAGCAAGTCGGACCAAATATAGGGGAGGCTGTGGTACAGTGTGAACCAAATTTTTTATAATTTACTCGAAAGATAGCCGAAATGTAGAAAAAATAAATAAGACAACAATTATAGAGAGTACAAAAATGATACATAGACCAAGAAGTTCCACGACCTACCGTTATAGAGCTGCAATAAATTTTATGTCATTTCTAGGGTTTTTAATCATTTGTATTCAATATCTACAAACAAAATAGACACGAAAAAAGTCGAAACTAATTATTCCTTCTTTACTGGTTTACTTTAATGGATTGTGCGTTCGTATGTAATTAATATTCCTTAATATGGTGGGATTTCAGTTAAGATAAGTAAGAAAACAAAATTGGTTTTTCTGCCATATTTAATTTGAATGTCGCATGTCGGTATATTATATAGGAAATGCGAGTATGTACATATGTGGAATTTAAAACACATCATCATGTCGTTGTGACTTACTAGGCCATTTGTGACTGACAGTAAATTTGATTTGATTTTCGTTTTTGTTGAGATTTTCCTATTCAGAATTAGGACGAATTACATAATATAAATATGAACAAACGGTGACTACTGTTATGTATACATATATGGAGTTTCTATTTTGGTAACCTCTCGAGAAAATAGTAATTCAGATGACAAATAAATTATTTAGATCTAGGTCAGTCAATATTATTATTGATCAGAATACGTACCTACTTTAATTGAGATTTTAACAATCATCTGATCACTCAGATTTTTATTTTTATATAAACAAATTAATTTACATATATATTTAGGTCGTATATAGGTCAAATGTCAGTCATAACAGAAATTTTTATTAATATTTGCATTACTCTATGTTCGTATAGGTAGATAGTTGGGTATAGTGTCATATGCATATCCATATAAATACTACAAAACTGTGTTATTGACGTTTGGCAATTTTATAGATAGGTATAAATATTATAAAGTAAAATAATATGTTTAAAAGTCTGCATATGCAATCGATAATGCAGAGAATGACAACCATTGATTTTTCCACCACGAAATAAATTTATTATTATCAAAAATCGACTAAAATTATGCACAATGTAAAGTCCCGCGGAACATTTATCGGAAGTTCCTGGTTTATTTTTCCTCTATATCTACAATTTTAATCGACAAGTAAATACGAAACCATTAGCATTTTCTTTGCTTTCACACACATTAAATAATTAAAATGTAGAAGTCGTTATGTACTCTAGCTGCTTGGTATTGTAAATAACGAAATTCACCTACCCACCCCTTCGAGAATTTTGAAAAAATTATTAATTCCAAATAGTTTTGATTTTTCTTTTATTGTTACATAAATGAGGACTATTAATTTTGATCCACCGATAAACCTAATAGGATCCACATTACAAAAATATTGTAGCATTGCTACGGCATCTAAACTCACTGTAAAAACCGTATACGCACGATTTGGTAATGTTGAAGGGGCATTTATTTGCTGTCACTTATTTTAAATTTTTCATTCATTATATGACGATTATTAAAATCTTCCCTTTCGCGAAAATATATTGGGAGTATTATGGTATAGTAGATTCGAAAATCACATCATGATGGGAACGATAAATTATATTTAATTCCAAAGAAATCCATATTTGGTAGAATATTTTGAGCTTTTTATGTTACGTCGGTGTCAATGCATTATTACGTAACTACAAAAAATTTAAATTTGTGTTTTTTTATTATTTAGGTAGATATTCCTGTCTCTCACAATTTAGCTGTCGAAGAAATTCAAAGAATTTTACTGAATGTCAGATTTTGTTCATTAATTTTTTGGGAAATATGTATATGTTTGAAATATGGATGTTTTCCAGTTTTCTTCATTCGTTTTTTTCGTTCTCCTATAAAATTAGCAAAAGTGTAGTTACGATCTAATGCATTGAGACCGATGATAAGATCTACGTAATTCTTTGAAAATGAAGTTGAAATATTAATTAACTTTTGTGTGGGTGGTTTGTTCTATTAAAGCGACTTTCGAAATTTATGTCAAGAGCTTTTCTCATACTTAAGGTTACTGCATTGAATATGGAAACTTTGTTATTTTCACCCCAAATGATGATTTGACATTTGAAACGGAAAAAATTATTAAATTAATTGTGGAAATTTTTGGTAAAATTTTTCGAAAAAATAATTTTTCCGATTTTCACATATGTATATGTATCCGAAATACGGAAAATAAAAAAAAAGGTGATGGAGTCACTGTTACGAAAAATTGACGTAGAATCCTTTTGCATACTGACATTATGTACAACATATAGAGGACGGGGACTGGGAAGAAGGAATGTCTGTCTATAAAGAAACATTAGAAACAGTTAGGACAAATTTCAAAATTGATTTCAAACGAATTTTACGAATTCCTTTTTTTGTGCTAGGGATATACATACTTATATATGCACATATGTACATTTATCTACATATAGGATTAAGTATATAAGTATAATACATTTTAAAATGTCGACGAGATTTTTTTTTTCTAAACAGGAGATTGTAACATTTTTATATAAATTTTATTATTATATTTTTGTCAAAAGGAAGCTTGAAAATAATTTATTTTATTTACAAAGTGTTTATTTTCAAAAAGGTTCAAAGACAAAAAAAAACAAAAAAAAAGCTCATTGAATTGAAGTTAAGCGTATGTTACCAAATTTATTAAATAAGAAGGATTTATATAATATTAAGTGCAAATATTGTTAGCTTTAGATTTCTTTGATATGTACATATATACATACAAACATACATATGTACATTAGGGTGGATCGAAATGCACTTCAATTGAAATCAATATAGTGTGGGAAAGTTGCGAATAGTGATTTCGAAAAACTTTGTATTTTTTTCAAAATTTTTATTCTTTCAACCGTAATTGGAGCTGAAATCAATTTTATATAATTTTTATGGTTTTTAACTACATATTTGTATTAACTTAATACAATCGAATATATTTGAGTAGGTATAACTCAAAAAATTATATTTTACAGATGAAGAATTACAAATTGTTTTGAGTTTTTATATAAATTGAATTCGCTCTAACGAGCAAACAAATATTTTAATGGAAATATGAATTTTGTATTTATTTTATGATTCGTCAGCAAAATAAAAAATATCTAATTTTTGAAAAAAATATCGATTTGAGTATGTACTTATATACTCATTCTGATATATTCAAAAGATTTGTTGTACAGAAAAAGACAGATTAGGGGCAGAGTCATACATAATAAATAAATGACGGTATTTGTAATAAGACGAGGAAAGCCAAAAACATTTTAAAAACAAAAAATTATCTAAAATTATATTTTCGTTCGAAATCTATAAATATTAAGAAATGAAAAAAAATAAATTCTGTGTGTTTCCAAAATGAACAAATGTAATAAATGATATTTAAAAAAAAAAAAAAATTCAGTGGTGTGCAAAAAATAATCGTTAGGCATATTTTGAATGAAAAAGTCCAAATTAAGTAAGGAGAGATCTATGAACGGAATTATTCTTTATTTTAAATGCTAATATTTTCTGAAAATATGAAAGGAAATTGCAAGATTTAGAGTTATCCCTAAAAATACCTTAAAACATATCTATCTATTACTTCATTCCTTTAAATGACACATTCCAAAGAGAACAAAATAATTCACATCCTTAAATCCTGTAACTGTCCTTATTTCCCTATTTCCAGAAAATATTAGTAATTGAAAAATAAGAAATTATTCCTTAGATAACAAACCTAACAATTGAGAGAAATTACTTAATTTTGACTTTTTCATACAAAATATGCCTTACAACAATTTTTTTTTTTTTTTTGCACACCTCTGTATCTATGTGAATATCAATTCAAAAAAACATATTAATAATAAATTGAATTATTTTTCCGTACACAATATGAAACGAAACCGAAAATTTTGTTTACCTTACATATTATACCTTACCTATCAATCGGAAGTGAATTTCTTATTCATACACACAGACGGGTGAAGAAAAAAAATATATAAATTATATTTTCAGTGTGCGCCATATAATACAAAAAGTAAATAAGAAAAATCTCCCGAGGGAAATGTAGTTGTGCGTTCAGGATCAAAATTATGAAAGCGTTCTAAGTATATTTTAATTATATTATTTCATACAATTTCTATAGGGGTAGCATTCTATATAGTTAATGTAAATAAAGATATGGGTTTTAATTCTTTCCTAATCCGTCAGAAGTAGGGATATAAAGAAATAAAGAAAAAAGAAGAAGATATTTTTCATGAAAAAAAAAGAAAAAGGAAAATAATCTAAATAATTCTGAGTAATTTTGTCAGCAAATATATATATTTATGTAGTCTTAATTCGGTTTTTCAAGACAGAATTTTAGAATAATCCCGGGCTTTAATAAATGGCAGGTAGGTACCAACTGTAAATACTTGAAAGTAAAAAAATGAATGTAGTAGGGTAAAGAAACAATCAATTTTTAAAGTCACAGTCACGATAGGCTTTAGAGTTTAGAGAATATAATACCGACATCAGTATATGCTACGCTCATATAGGGATTCTAAAAATGAAGAACTACAGGCTACAAGATTTGCTAGAATATATCTATTGAAGAGAATATGACCTTTTTTCTCTATTTTTATACCCGTATGATGTTAATAACTTTGGTACGGAGTTTATAACGCCCCTTAATACTCATCGTGAAATTCTAAGTCGAAATATGTATGTCCGTCCGTCCGTAATCAAGATTCCGCCCAAACGGCTGAAGCTAGAAAGCTGAAATTTTGACAGTTTATTATGTAGTCCTAGGGTAAGATCTCTATTTTTGGAGCAAATCGGACAAAATATAGAGGAGGCTGTGGTACAGTGTTCGCATAATTTTTATATAAACCATTCATTTACTCGAACGGTAGTCGAAATGTAGAAAAAATGAATATGACAACAATTATAGAGAATACAA
>JANSTT010016771.1:0-20059 GCA_026745375.1 Platyura marginata | reverse complement strand
ACAGAACGCGATGGCGGCTTTTTGTGGATGGCCTATGCTCCCTCGTGGAACGACGAACGGCCTGATGATGATGATGACAATAACTGAGACTGGATATAAAATTACACTACCATCTATTATTATTAATAACAAGCAAATCTATTACGATAAGCACATTTTTACAGTACAGTACAAAAACTTTTAATTTTACAAATTTTTGTGTGCGTAATTGTTTTTCTACTTGTAAACTTGGTGCACTGAGCCTTTTTAAGTTATAATCGAATGACTTCACTCAAAATTGTCTGAGAATTTGTAATTTAAATAATAAATCACGGTCTAGCACCACTACTGATGCAAGGATTTGAATTTTGTATAAAATTGGACACTAAATCCTTCAAATTTGTTTCTAATGAAAATCGGAACAATAATCTGAAGTTACAAACAATATTTGTAATCCACATTTGAATACAGTTAAAAGAACAAAAATAATCAACAAAAATGTGTAAATGTAAAAACAACACAAAATAAATTTATATTTCACATTTTCATTTCAAATTATGTTCTGTAAAAAATTTTATTAATGTAAAAAATCACAAAACAAATTAAAATAATTTCCCATAAATTAAAGCACTAAATAGGATAATAGATTTTTTGTTTTTTTTTTTGTTTAAATTATGCGCGCCAAATTGAACGGTTTCTTTTTATATGAGCGATCATAATATTAAAATGTGTGAAATCATTCATTGAGACAATAGGTAGTAATTTTCAATCGCCGAGTAATGTACCTATATATCTATTTATATCTAATTTAAGAAGTCATATATATGTACATGTACAATGTACATATGTATGTATGTATGTGTAAATCTGTAAAATCACAGATTAATTTTATATAAAATTTGTTAAATTATAACAACCGGATATTGGAAATCAAGTTTTTTTTTTTTGCTCTAGTAACAATTTGTACAGACATTACAGTTCTTATAAGACATTTATTTGGATATACACACACATTGATGCACATACGAGTATATACATACATTCAAGGTATGTATATAAGTTGTAATACCGATAATGTTTTTCCCAAAAAATTTCATTACAAAAAAAAAACTACTGTTCAAAATGTGTAGTCTCACATGATAAAGCTTTATCGGTTCACTGAATTGAAACAGATTATTAGATGCGATCATGTGAGAACAAAAAAAAAACCAATCAACTAATAAACATTTAGATTCACTTGTGTCTACCTATGCATTAAATATAAATTTCAATATTACGAAATTCAAGTTTTGATTTCTACTGTAAATTGTCTTAACTTTGATTCCTTTTTTCAGAAAACGAAAGGCGATGGTAATACTTTACTCAATAAATTATCAGAAGTGGGAACACAATCGCTTAAATATTGAATATAATTTCATCTAAATGACGAGAAGTTAACGTTTAATGGAAAATGAATTTACAAAATAAATTTTAACTTCTCAAAAACAAGGATGTCTACGGAATAAAGTACATATACCTATTGCTGTGCCTCAGGTAAGAATTATTTAATTAAAATTATTTATTATTTTTTATCAAAAACATTTCTCAGAACTATTTAGAAATATTGAATTGCATATGCAATAGGGGGGAGGGAGGGAGGAATATGCGGGATAATATGTAATTAAAAATATTATGTTATTCGAAAAACGTGGAAGAATACTTGTCATATCGGCTGTGTATTTAGCTTTAAAAAAAAATATCATGTCAATATAAATACCCTAAATAGTGTGTGTAAAGTTTCGTCAAAATTGAACGAAGAAATCGGGCGTCAGTCCTTAATGGGTTAAGAGACGTTACAAACTCTGTACCAAAGTAGTTATAATACCCTTATACTGATATAGAAAATATAAAAAAACTGCTTCTTTTTTTTGCAATTTTTAACGACAAATACTTCTGCACTGTAAAAGTTTTAGGAAATTGTACACGCATAAGCAATACACTGTAAAAAAAAATCTGAGAGCATAAAATTAATCAACATTTTTAATTGTTCTTAATTATTTTTGATCTTGTCTTTTAATTGGAGTTTACTTAAATTTTGTCTGAAAAGCCCTAAAGTCAAATACTTTTTTAATATAATCAATCATATTCTGTATGATTATATGAACGATTAAAAATGTTAATGTATGAATTCTAAGACAATGGTTAAATTAATCCGCAATACCTACATAGTTAATTTGGAAAACCCCTTTTTGGACAATCACGAATTGAATCCATTTTGGTGCATTATAGTAAAAAAGTCATTAGATCATGAATTAATTACATATTACATGTATGTATGTACAGTACATATATTGATAAAACTTGTCGAAAATATTATTGTAATAAAACTATAAAATCGTTAATGCTCATATGAATTTAACAAAAAAAAAAAAAGAAAAAAAATCCATCATGCAATTACCTCATACCATATACCCAGTTTTATAAGTCAGACATTACCTTAATATAGAACATTTTCACATTTTCGGTTTTCTGAGGAAAACGACATTCTGTGCGAATTGAGGCATACATGAAAATCAGCAACATGTAATGTTTTTCGGTGGGGGAACACCATATTAGATGGATAGATAGGCAGGTTTTCGTTTCTATACATATTTTTTTTTCTATGTAATTATAGGGTGTCAAATTAGATTTGATTTTTTTTTTTTCTAAAAAGATTGTTTATTTATGGAATAAACAACAGTTTAGCCTGAAAAGATTTTGACTATATAATTTGGTTTAAGAAATTATTTACTTAAGTGATAGAAAAAGCTTTTCTTTTTTTTTTGAGATACACCTTGTTTATGTGATATGTAAAAAGGCTGGCACTTATTGGAACGAACTTGTTGTATATTACAAAATGCATATTTACCTTTAAAAAAATGCAGCAGAAATGTCTTTAAAAAGAGTAAATAAAATCAATTAGACTTGCAGTAATCAAAACATTTACTAACAAGACAATATTTTGTTTAAAAATGTATACTTGAAGAAAAAATAATTGAGTATGTACGAGTATGCATGTAAATAGTTAATTGTTAAGCTATAGGCACAATGCACTGCACCGTTCCGCTCAAATTTAGCATCTAGTCACAATGACACCGTTCCGTTCCGACAATATCAGAATAATAAACCATATTCCAAAATATTAAAAGCAAAAAAATACAAAAACAGCGTAATGGTTAAAAAAGTTTATTTTGATTTTGATTATTTTCTCAAATCGAATATAACGTATCACTATACAGTTTTAAAAGCCAAATTGCCAACTCTCGACGTACCGTTCCGATCATTGTGACATACCTTCCGTAAAGCCTATGCATTTGCATACTATGTTGACATTTTCTTTTTTTACTTTGGTTTTTTTTTTAAATAGTTGGTCGCCAACTGCACGCCTTTTCGTACGAATTGTGTTCGTCGGAAATGTATCGATTATATTCGAACGATCGGGATAGATTGAAATGCATTAAGCATCGTTCACTGTATTGCGATAGAATTTTGCGAACTATGCCATTTTGATGGCCTGAATTAATGCGAATTTTGAAACAATTGTTCAATAGATGTTTAATTTAGACGAATTATGTTTTGTTCTTTTACGGCTACGAATAATTGTGTTAATATTTCAATTTTTTAGTGAAAAAAGGGTGAATATATGCAATTTGGACGAAAACCCAACTTATGCGAATTTTGACGAACTGGTTTTTTTTTGAAAATTTTTAATTTTGATATAGATAAGTTTAAATTTAAATTACAAACTCCGTACTAAAGTTATAATACCCTTTGATTAACATCATATGGGTATAAAAATACGATATGTAGAGGTACATAATATTTAAATATGTAAAAAAAAAGTATTTGACACAAACCACAACTCAAAAGCTTACCTTGGCATGGCTTAACTTATATAAGTTTTTTAATAATTATAATATTATAAGTAGCACATAGAGATATAGATAATAATAAGATACATAAAAAAGTAGCAAAAATAGTTCACTAAAAATCACTTTTATGCGTGTGAATTTGATTAAATAAATTGTGTTTCGACAAAAACATTTATTTTTGCTTCATTGCATACAGCGAATTAAATTTATATTTACCTTGTATTATTTATCTTAACATAAACATAAAATTGAAATTAAAAAACTGAATATAACGACAAAGAGACAAAGTGTATATTAATAAATTAAGCATTTCTGATGTGTATGTATGTATGTAGTACCCAAAAATGTTCTAAATCTAAACAAAACCAATTATTGCGTTACAATGTATTTGACATAAGCATTTATTTTTTATGTACCTACACGGTAACAAATTTTAGTCATGTTTTTTTTTAAACCAAGTTAAAGTTTACACGAAAATCTAAACCAATGTTAATGTTATTTTAAAACTTTTCTAAATTATTTAAAACCTTAGCAAATTATATTCATAATTAAAATCTGAGTTTATATTGTATAGAAATGGATTAAAAATTAAATATTATTCGCTAACATTTGCGATATTTTAACGATTTGTTTGAAATCAAATCTATAATTGTTGTATTTTTAAATTTATAATAAAATTGAAATATTAACCAGTTGAGAAAAAATATTAGGCTAGGTACGCTGGTTTTAATATACCCGTATGAGTAACGTAGAGTGCCGGATTGAATACTTCTCATAATAGTATACCACTGGTGTAAAGTGGGTATACTATTTGGATCTAATTGCATCATTGCCATCGATGAGAAATTTTGAGATAATTTTGCTATCAAATACAAAGTTTCTACTACTACTCTGATAAACTGTCAAACAAAATGACACTCAGTGTTTTCACTCAATCATTTTTTCATAGATATTTTGTGCCGTAAAATGTCGAAAAGTATACCTCCCCAAATAGTGTACGCTAGTAAAAAAATTAAAAGGTAGGATTTTCCATAAAGTGTTGAGCCATGATATCATAATCGGCACTCTACGGTACTTGTTTATTATATACGACTTTGTCCGTATCTATTTTCGTCTGTACAACAAATAAATATTGTGTAAATTGAATACAATGATTGAAAACCCTAGAAATAACATAATGTTGATTGCAACCGTTATGTGAATCTTGAAACTTTTTCGTCTATTAATCCTTATATTTTTATTTTCTATAATTGTTGACATATTCATTTATTCTACATTCCGTATATATTTAGAATAAATTATGTTGATATCAAAGATTTATATCAGAATTAGGTACCTACAAACAATACCCCACACTCCCCTATACTTTATCCGATTTGCTCCAAAAACAATGAAGATCTAACTCTATTAGTACGTAAAAAACTGTAAAAATAAAAATGTCAGCGGAAGGACGGACATGGATATTGCATAGATTTAAAATTTCACAAAAAAGATGATGGTGTTTACAAACTCCGTACCAAAGTTATAATACCCTATTGATTAACATTATATGGGTATAAAAATGTAAACTTTCTTCAATTGTACTTAGTAAAACTTATATGCAATAATATCAAATAATTGTAAAAAAAGCCTAACATTTTTTAGCGTGTACAATTTTATATTATATTTTATATCATATATGTAAGTACTAATTTAGTATCGCAATCTATACTTCTAAGTGTACATATACACGTTTAGATTTTTTCAATTCATAGTGAAAAAAAAATAATGATAAATTATACTCGTATGTTCGGATGGCAATTGATGTCGCCAAAGTAAAACGTATCTCCAGACACAACAGGTAAATTCACCATATTGTTGTTGTTGCAAATGGTAACATACACATAATGATTGTTTTGTTGTAATATGTGAAAAACCATCTATCGAGTAATAAATTTTTTGGGAATTTTTTTTCTCTATCAGGTAAACATTTTACTGTTAAATGTTTTAATACGTGCGATTACAAAACAAATTTTTTTTTGTTTAATCTTCATATATGGGTCGGTCAAATAAAGGTAAGATTTCTTAGAAAAATGATTAGTTTATGGTAGAAATATGTGTGTTCCTGTTCATACATGACATTGGCTAGTTAGTTACCCTTATAAACGTTCATATATCTACATATATTCTATCAATACATACGTACACATGTGCATGTCAAAATACATGCAACACCAAAACAGGTATCGATGCATTTACAGTAAACCCTCCTGCAATGCGTCACTTTTACAACGCGGTTAAAAAAATGCGAAATTTTTTTTCCTACATCGCGATTTTTTGTTGTTTCTAATCTCTCTTTTTCTTGAGAACTTTTCTTGTCTTGTCTTTCTAAAACAATTCCATTATTTTGTATTCTTATGTTCAGGAGTTTTGTGAATCGTTGAATTTAATTTTTTATTTTTAAAAACCTGAATTGTTTTCTTATATTTTATTATAATATTGTTGAAGTATTTCTGATTAAATGTTGAATTTTGACTAATTAAAGTTTTTGTTTTGTTTAATATAAATGCCGTGTTTTTACTTGGAACCGAACCCCTATTTTTCTATGCCTCTTACAACGCGATTTCCAACTATGCGGCCCTTTCTAATAACGTATCTATCGTATTGTGAGAGGGTTGACTGTATACATTTTTTTAAACAATTCCAATACTTCTCTTACCTATTTATTGTGGATTATATGTATCTGTAGCAGCTAAATATTTTTCTTCAAGCAATAAAATTGTATTATATCTTAAATAGTAGGTACATAATGCAGTTGATAAATTATTGTAAAAGTAATAATTGACAAAACCTATATTTTGTAGGAAAAATTAATTTGACTCTTTTGGCCATATCTCGATAATTAGGCATAGGATAGGTTAAATGAGAAAATGATAAATGGTAAATAAACATCTATAGCGATATATGGGGAATAATTACCACGACCTTGAATTCCGAGTAACTTTATCTACGAGTGTTTTACAAGATAAGCAAACATTGTTAATAGTAGTTCTATCTATCTATTATAATTTTATTCTAACAAAAGCAATAATTTTCTCTCCAAAACCTACTTAAAAAAAATCGCTTCAATATACGAGTGGAGAATTAGTAAATGGGTCGTTTTCGACCCTTTTGGTTTAAATAGGTTAATTCACCTTTGTTGTTATATAAAAAAAGGAATAACAAATATTTTGGTATAAATACAACTCAAAAATCACATTTTGGAGTTGTGACACTTTAGATTTAGAAGTACGTGTGCTATATATGCAGTCCTAAAATATACGATGACAACACCGTTCTAGGACGAATGAAAAATACTAAATAGTTAAAAAAAATGTTCTATCAAAATGCATGGGGAAAACTAAAGTATTGTTCACACATACAAAATATTTTGAGATAAAATGGAGTAAATATTTCCAAAAAATGTTACGTTTTTCTAATAAAAAGAAAAATTAATGTTATGCCAAAAAAAAAAATTGGAATCCTACAAAACGCAGTGGACTTTTTATATTGCATCAGTTGGCGAAATTCATCTAGAAAAATACCGAGGTTAATTAACAGAAAATTATGTATAGGTGGATGCATAAAAGACAACTTGAACTTGCAAAAAAAATTTTTAAACGCTGCGTTAATTTATAATTTACCTCAAAATAGAGAACCAAAAATTTCGCATACCTTATTACAATGAACAACGTTAACACAGCGAATAAGTATAGGTACTTACCAAAAAAAAAAAAAAAAAAAAAAAAAAAAAAAAAAAAAAAAAAAAAAAAAAAAAAGGAAAAAAAAAAAAAAAAAAAAAAAAAAAAAAAAAAAAAAAAAAAAAATAGAAAGAGAAACAAAAATGGAATTGAAACAAAAAAATTATATGCCAATTAAGTATAATTTTTCCAACTCTTCTTATGTGGAAAACATTTCAAACGGAAAAATGCAAATTACGTGAAGGAAAAAATTTAATGAACGCTTAACATTTTATTTTTTAGCATATCAAATACAGAAATGTAAAATACCATTATATACCTACATGTATATATACATATGTATATTATTATACATATTATACAATTCTATACTCCATACAAAAGCATATAAATAATCTCAACTGTATTATTCAAATAATGAATGAATAAATGTAAATTTTCATATTTATCAAATATTTTCCCTCGTAATTTCCAAAACACATACCACACATGTGACTGAAGTATTTATGACGTGCACATTATTCATTCGTTTTTATTCAATTAATACATAGATTTCGTATAAAAAGTTGTAGGTGTATATGTAATACATACATATGTAGATGTATGTAAGTATGTAGATTTACGGGTAAAAGAAAATTTTCTCCATACTTTTTTTGTTTGTTTTGATTTTCTTTTTTTTTTAAATTAAGCTTTCCATAGAACATTTTCCTTACATTCGAATTTCAATCTATCGTACATATTCTATATATGCGACATTAACGTACATATATACCTCATATAGCACCATATTATACGATACAATACAATATGTATATTATAGAAACTTTACAACACGCATACACACATGCTATGCATATGTATGTATGTGTTTTAAGATCTTATAAAAGTGGCAGCAGCAGAGGAAAAGAAAACATTTTATACTGAAAAAGATGTTCACAACATCGAATATAGAGAGTATAGATGGTATAGGTAGAGAGGTACCTCCACTCAACCACCTAATATTATACTCCCCAAAATTCATCCAGACATCTCATCAGGCTCTGCATTCATTTTGTCGTATATGTAGGTACATATATATATATATATATATATATCGTACTCGTACATGTACCATACGTGATATTCTCCCCGTGTGTAATAATAAATTACCATTCGTAGAAATTGTTTCATTGTCTCATTTATTTATTTGTCTAATTGATAAAGTTTTGACAATTTAAGGAAAATCTTCTTTCATAATTATAAGAAATTTGATGAGATTTACAGGAAATAATTATGGAATTTTCTGGATGTGGTTTAGGGTTGCAAAATATAATATATTTATACATGGTAAATTTTGTTTATACCGATTCATATGGTTTTGAGACATAAATTTTGGATTATGTGATAATAATTGTTTGTTAATGACGTATGCTAATTCGTTTTAATTTTTTAACAACACGTATGGTGTATTAAGATATTCGCATTTAGGTAAATTGGAAAATTTGTCATTTTAAAATGATTCATATTTACATATGTATGAAGCTCTTAAATTCTTAGAATAATAAAAAATAAATCATTTGGAATTTTCTTAGAAAACACTTTTGAAATAATTGAAACAACCAGATATGGTTACTTAATTATTTTCTTACTTATCCTGGCTCTACAACCGTTGGTCGATTTTCGGCCTTCCGCAACAGGTTTCTCAAACAGAACTCACCGGCAACAATTGCCAGTTTTATTTATTTTTTTATTTTTTTATTTTTTTATTTGGGGGTGATCGATGTACTTCGACCTGTAATTAGATCTATTTTACCCCCCCTTCTATTTTCTGGATCCACTCCATTACCTAGAGTACCTTTTCAAAGTCAGTTTCCTTTAGGAGTTAGGCAGTGATTCTACATGTGATCTCTCGTTTTGCGGAGGAAGTTTTCGCATTCTGTGACTGCCAATTTTAAACTCAAATCTGTTTGTGATATCTTTTCATTTTAGTCTGAGCTCTTCAAGCTTTCTTTTAGCACTCCTTGTTCCAGGTGGATTCTCAGTATATTTTTAGGTATTCACAATCATCTTAGTCGGTTAACTTTGATACAATGAATTATCATCAGCGTACGAAGCATTATCCCGCTGTATAGTTACTGCTATTCTACACAAAGGATAGATGACTTCACATTTCCACATTTCGTGAATCATGTCCCTATTCTACACTTGTTTATCATTCTCCATAAAACTTCATCATCATACTTTGAGAACTCGCCAGGCATATTATCGATTCCCGCTGTCTTGTTACCATATTCTTGAGCTTTAGAATAACTATTTTTACTTTCTAAAATGATAGTTCTGCCATTTATGAGTTTGTGACTTTATAGTCCTTCAAATTGGCTCAAGTTGTTTGTTACAGGTATTTTTCGTGACTTACATATTTGAATCAGTATGTGTCGTATGGATTCATCATCATCATCGAATAATATTCGTTACGCATCCTGCCAATAATACTATCGTAATCGGTTAAATTCATGTTCCAACCGATTGCTCATACTCCACATAATCTACAATTGACATACATATGTGTGTATTGTTCCCGCTCCCCTAGAAATAAATCCAGCCAGAGCCCATGTATTTTGCATTTAGTAAATTCACTATAACGTTAATATTTTCATATATGAATGTGCTCGCCGTTAAAGGATTTCTCTACATTGGACATAAGAAATACATTTACCCATTTATGAGGTTATTTCTGTATTTACATTATTTCATATTTTTCATATTTTTCACATTTCTGTTTAAATATAAAACGGATATTAACAATTTCACCATACACCACATTTACATCTAAACTCTGACAAAATGAGCCTTCACACGTTTTTGCTTGAACAAATTGAAAATATTTATAGAAAAATGCCTACATACTCTCGATACATGTACACTGTACAGTACACAGTACACGAAACAACACAGCAAAACCGTAAAAAGCCATTATGGAATTTATTTTGCGGTTGATTTTTTTTATTTGGTTTTTTTTTTTTTTAAATTGAATAAAACAATTCAATACAGGAAGCTTGATACATAATTTTATCAATCACACAAGAAACGCATTTATATTGCGATATAATAATATGCGCTTATGCATCTTATATGATTGTGCCCCATAAAAATAATGCACACAAAACATTTATAACAATATAAAATAAATGTGGCTGAAGCTTCTGTCTGAGACCTGAGAGATATTGTGCCTATACCTGGTGATTATATTTTCTGTATGTATACAGACATAGGGCATACATCAAATGATATATACCGATAATCTTTTAAGTAATGAATGTTCAATTCAATTATAGTAAATCTAAAAACCGCATCCACATAACATCATCTTCATCATCATCATCATGTTCCGTCATCATTGTAAAATTAGTTTTTTTAAGTTTCTCGCTTTCCTGATTGATATAAGCAGAATTTAATTGGAATTTAATGATGTACGATTTTATATTGCAATATTATTTGTTGTGATATTAATAAGAGGTTATATGGTTTTATTACCAATGGGTATGGTTGTTCATAAGTAGGGCTATCTGTTTCAATCAACATTTATTCCACAGACCACAGCTAATATAAAGTTACAGGTTGGGGTCTAAATTGGTTGCCCATAGATCATTACATTTACCTTGAACAAATAGGTTTAATCTTGTTGTTCTCGCGATGGCAAATTTAGTTTAAAAAAAACCCTAGGTTAGGGTAGTGGTGTTCATATGTAGCCAGGATAAACCACTTTTTGGGTCCAATGCTATTCCACGTTACTGTACCTCTCTTTTTTGTGTGGAAAAATGCAGCACTTGAGGTGTTCTTTTACGGAAACCTTACAAATGCTCTCCATTTTACCGGCATTTATATGCATTCCATTTATAACATAATACAATTATTATTTTAAGTGCAATCCCACCACCCGGCCTCAGATTCAAATCAATACACTAGAGAAAAGCATTTCATGCTTCATCCCAGTTGGTTTTGAACTCGGGACCTCTGACTCCAATGGTCGATCACTCAATCCACTGAGCCATTTGGTCGGTTTAAAAATGCCTAACGGGGTGGAAACATAAGAACTCATCACGAAAATTGACAAAATGTTAATTTAAATGAAACAAACATTTTTGGTAATATTCTCATTATAAATTCTGCTAATTTACATTGAAATTTATTTTTAACCCCCCACCTCATACTTTCCAAAACAACTCCATTCTACGGTATGGTCATCTGTTCTTTTGCATTACTATCCATTCAAAAAAAATTGTATATGCGATTTTTTTTCTATCACCCTCCAAGATGTGTCGATCGTTCAAAATCACCCTGTTGATAGCGAAATAGAAAAACAAAATCTAAGTAAAATAAATTTAAAGCACATGAAACAAAAATCGACATATTTACTACTTACACGTTAATAAATATGGCACATACAAATATATGTGCACACACATACATACACTATTATAATATTTAGAACATCAATAATTTTCATATTCCGAAATCTTCACAAATATTTAAACACACATTTATTAAAAAATAATTTAAAATTTTGTTCATTAAAACCATAATTTAAAATTTTTGCCTTCAAAAAAAAACCCCCCCAACCAAGTAGATATCTACTTGAATCTTAAATGAGCACACCCGCCCCCCCGGCACACCTAAAAAACATACCCCCACTGTACATATTATAATTCTATACATTCATGTGCATATCCCCATTTATTTCCCTTGCATACATTTTATTTCTTTACGTTTTTCTTCATATTTTCCGCATTTTCTTATACCGACGAACCGACGTCTACAAACAAACATTGCGTCTTCTTACAAAATTTTTCTCTCAACCATCACCCCACAATCTCCTGCTACATTATTATCACCCACATTCACCCTCCCACATATTATAGGTACGTGAATGTATAATTGTGTGTATATATTCACTCATATATGCATGTATAAAATGTATAGATATGTATATATGTACATATATATGTATATAAATAACATTTTGAGCACATCGTTTTTGAGTTTTTAACCATCTTTTTCTTATGCCGTACATACTAATCCTCAAACTACTCATTCATCATCGTTGCCGACTCCTAGTCGAAGATCCTTTAGCATATCATACATATATGTATATATATATATTTATATATAAAACGTACATGTAGTAAGTATTCTGTACACCCAAAAAAGAATCCCATCCCTTCATATTTATATCGTGCTGATGAATGGTAAAAAAAAAAAGAAAATCTTTTATAGGGTATAAAGTAGTAATATAGACATATGAATTGAATGTTTGAGTGAATTTAAAGTAAAATAAAAAATGTATTTTAATTTTGAATAACAAAAACGTTACTTTGATGGCGATTAATTAATTTAATTTAATTAAGTTGATCCTAATGAAGTTGAGTAAATTCATTAAATGCATACCAAAATGATATTTCAATGAATTTAAAATGCTTTAACATCTTTAAGGGAGAAAACTTTTCAATACACCAATCTTTATCATTTATCGGTATACATAATCAGTAAGAAAAAAATATTTAGCTACGGTGATTCCAATATACCCGTATATGTATGAGTACTTAATTATTACCTACGACTTTGTTCTTATCTATTTTTTGCTGTACAACAAGTATATTAAATACAAAAGATCTAGAAAAAAACTCTAGAAATTACATAAAACTAATTGCAGCACCATAACGGTAGATCGTGCAACTTTTTACAAACTCAATAAGTAGATGGGTCATGCGAGTACTGGACCACACATGGAAAATACATAAAAGTGAAAAAGACGGCACTATGTGATGGAAAGCTGTCTCGCTGTAGCAAAAGGTGTGAAATTAAATATCCGCAGGTCTGTATCTATAGTGTCGTCTCTTTCACACTCATGCACTTTCCATATGTGATCTAGAACTTTCATGACCCATCTACTTTCATACCAAAGATACGCTAATACGATTATAAAGAAATGGTAAATATAGTACTTGGTACTTATTACCTCGCAAAAAAAAACAAGAATAGTACAAGCAGATACATAATCTATTCAAAGCCTTGTTGTTAATTTTGTAGTTTCCATTTTTTCCCATTTAATTTACTTTTACACTCGCACCAATTTAATTAGCGGCTATAAATATACTCATTACTCTCTAACTTAATCATATTATTGCACTCCCGCCCATAGCTTGATCATTGATTTATTAATTTGGTTTTGTTTTTTTTTCTAGCATAACTTTGAGAAACTTTGTTCAAATCGGTATTAATAACAAAGAGGTTTTTCCGCATGATATTCCAGTTTATTGATTGTCCACAATTTTACACTCATAAATGAAATTCCCAAAACAATTGCCTTGTTTTGCTTTGCCAAGAAAATCTAATCGATACGCCTTACATACTTCAAAAACTAATTCGCCAATTCGCAACCAATCTCAAAATGCAAATATCAGAAAATAAATTGTTAGGATTCCAGAAGGGAAAAATCATAATAAATTTTTTTGATCGAAAAAAGTAGCATGCCAGTTCTATGGTTTCTGATAATTCTGCTGCTATAAGGTGTGATTTTGAAATTCTGAAGGTTATAACAATTAAACGGACAGATACCGAACTCGTAATGGGCATGAGTTCTAAAAAACGTCCAATGGAATTTATTGACAGCGAGACTTTTTTATGTTTAATAATAGATCACCCAAACATTAGAAAAATTTCTGAATGAAAATAGGAATTATAGCTGATCTCACGTATCGAAGAAACTGACTTCTTAGAGGAGAAGGGTTAGTCCTTTGCAAAGTCACAACGAAAGAGACAGATTGACAGATACATTGTAGTATACTGATCAATAATTTTTTTTTGGTATACAAAAAATATTTGCATCGACCTATCACCCACTAAAAAAGGACAGTACGAAAATAAATAAATAGATTATTATTTATAGCATATCGTTGTTATTTTTGCGGTAAATACGTAAAATGTAGACTAAATATAATAATATTTGTGATTTAATCTGTTTGGTTCAGACATTTTTTTTTTAAATATTACATTCAGTAGTGGTGAGGTGTGTCAAATTATAAATAATATTTATGGTAATTGGGTGGAATGAAATTAAATGATTTTTGTTAGACGCACAATCTTTAAATGACATTAAACATCGTGTCTAGGTACGTACGAGTATTAACGTATTATTTGTGTATGTTAAATTAAATTTACGAAATGTAGAAAACGTATCATTTTTAACCACATTAATTTGAATGTATGATTATTATATATTTTACATATATACACATATGTTTCCTTATTTTATTTACCCTAAAATTGTTTCTACAACCTCATTCCGTCGCTTTTATCTTTTTAGCGACTGGGTGGGATATACACAACAGCCACCGGAGAGAAGATCTATCTTAGACGTACATATATTCATTTAAAAACACATTTACATTTGGCATACCAGCAATTTTATGCAAAAATATAAATGAATGTATCGTTACACATATTTTCTGTTTCACTCTTTATATTATATTTTCTTAAAGTTTTCCCGATATTTTCCATATACAGTCAAGTAGCAGCCGTATAGCAGTAGCACATTTTATACACTACCCAAAAGCAAAGCAAACGGCCGCAATTCATTTCCATTCGTTGTCTACAACATGAAAAAATTGGTGTGAGTTGGTTACAGGGGTTTCTAAAGGTTTGTATATTTAAGAAGGCATAGCTATGTATAGAGTATGAGATTGGGGAGATTGGGCCATGAGAGGAAGGTGAGGCTTTTTTTTTGAGGAGCCCAAAACGGCACTGAAGAATAAAATGTTGATCAATAATTGTCGCGGAGAAGTAAGATATACATAATTTTATATGATATACGTATGCTACATCTATATGTATGTATATGTATATGTATTATATATATGTATGTATGTATAAAAGATAGAAAATAAAAGAATAATGTAGATGCACGATTTAAAATTAAACTGTACTTCTTTCGATACAAAGAAAATACAAATTTCTTTGTTAATTTTTTTTAGGAAGGAAGATGGACACAATAATCAATATACATATGCCTACATTAGACTTGTTCAAAAAAATAAAAGAAAGGGAAAGGGAAATATGAATCTTAGATGAGATACTATTTTTTTTTGTATTGTATTGACATTTTGACTAAATAAATTAAATTTTAGATTTTTTTTTTAGTTTTTTTAGCAATTTTTTTAATAATCTAACATCTTCGTTATAACATAACAGAATTTGACCAACTTTTTGGCTTGTTTTAAGTTTACAGTACCCTACCAAAAATTAGATCAAACTTTTTAATTTCTGACTAAATTTTTGACTAATTGAGATGAGATTTTTAAATTTTTCGCTTTCTCAAGATAGCCAAATTTTTTATTCTGAAAGCTGATAAAATTTCCTTAAAAATATACCAAATTTTAATGAACAGTAATAAAAATTATTAATAATAATTAATGAATTCAATAAATGAAGTTAAAAATGTTAACACCAGTTTTATTTACAATTAGAAATTATTACACCCAATTCTATTTATGTTCCAAAAAAAAAACCGTGCAAAAAAAACCGTGTAAAAAAAGACATAGAGTACATATAAAAATAGGGGATTAGTTTCATATCCTTAAAACCTAAAAAATAGCAAAAATAAAAGGATTCATTCAAAAAAATGTATTAAGTGATAGTGATACATTTCTTAATTAAATATTGCGCAAAAAGCTAAGAGCTAACTTTTTCTATAAACACTTAATGTTTGTTGTAGGTACTGCGCTAAATATATCTAGAAAATTACGGTTAATAAAAATATTTGTTTAATGAAACCGATTTTTAAACCGTGCTTATTTCCAATGAAATCGTGTAAAAACGGAATTGAATTTATTTTTCTAAAGACCGTGTTATTTCAAAACCGTGTAAAAACAGAATTGGGTGTATATAATATTTTTCTATAAATTGCAACACTTTTTTGGTTTTCGCTTTATGGTATTGATATTGATATTGCGCTCACTCGATAACAGGATAACTCAAGAATACATTGAGCTAGAGCAGGGTTACCCAAACTATTTTGGTCCCGAAACTTATAGAAAATTGTCTAAAGATTATGAAAGCCATTTTTTTTCAATTGCGCAGCAGTTACAGAATGTTACGCGGAACCCCATCAATTTGTTGGAGGAACCCCAGGATTCTGCGGAACACACTTTCGGAATCACTGAGCTAGAGATTTGAAATTTTTAGTCTGGGTTTTTATGTGTATTCAACTTTGTCTCACATTCTTTATATGAATTTAAAAAAAAGTGAAAATTCTAAAGGTTTTTTCTTTTTCTAAGTATATAAAATGGGAGCAATACTTGTACATTGTAGTTAATCCATGTATTGTATTATATTTGATGGAGGGTAGCGCACCAAAGCCGCAAGACATTGCGACCTATTAGGGTTATTATGACCCTTATTAAACATCCTCTAAAAAATGTATGTAAAATGTAAAAATGAATTTTTAAAAAAGTAAAAGAGAATGGAATGAGAGGGATAGGAAGAGTATGTAGTGTTTGTTGTGTTTTTGGTGTTTGTTATGTTTGTGGTATTTGTTGCATTCTTTTCCTTGCAACGAATACGTTGTGTTTGTTTTGCTGTTTGGTATGTTTGTTGCTCATAGCTTTCCTTTTTTTTCTTTTCCTCTCTATTTCCTACTATTTTTTCTCTTCAGGCCAGTGACGGATCATAATAATTATTGATCCAATTATTTTAAAAAAAATTTTAAATATTCTTTTTTTTTAATAAATACTATATTTTTGGCACATTATTTGTTTTTTTTATAAATATGAATACAATATTAGTACAATTAATACATAAGGGCCACATTAATCGGGGCTGAGAGCGTTCGAATATATAAAATAGAAGCGATCAAAATTTTTACTAGCGAGGAACCACACTTAAGTTTTTTACACACATAGTGACGATTAAATGCGTAATTTGCATATTAAATAGAAAAAATTGTTTAAAAATTTATTTAATTTTATTTACTAAAAGAAAACATTTAACCGTTTAACGAACGAAACCGTGTCAGATATGAGCTCTTCTTACTGGCAATTTTGCACGCGTTTGACTTTTGGACACAAGCGACCTATAAATGTTAATATTTTCGGACAAAAAATTAAAAATATTTAAGTGATTAATGAAAATTTGGTGTCCTTTTTTAATATTAAGTTAAATTCTCTATCTTAATTTTAGAACGGAATTACGAAAAAAATACAAAAATTAAAACTAAATTGAACGAGATTAGAAACTTGATAATACAAAGATATTGCCATACCTTATTAAAGTTTATGGGTAACTAATTTAAAACAGCAGTTCATCTTCTAGAAGAGGAAAAATTTACGAAGAATATGGAGTCAAGGAAGTGTGTAAATTACGGTGTTACAATATCACTGTATTATCTTGTTTCTGGTGAAACGAAATAGAATTTGTACAGAAAATCTTTATTTTAATTATTTTTGTTATATATATACATACATTATACATACTTACATACATATATACTTCTAGGTACATACACTGTAAAAATAGCTTGAAGTATTACAGAATTATAATGTTGCTAAGAAATGTTTCACCTTTGTACATCAAAATTATAGAAAATCATAACAAAATTCATCGATTTATGGTTTAATATTAACTATTTTCGTTGAAAGGTAAAGTTATAATAAATTTCCTGATTATAATTAAAATTTTAAATTAATGGAAAAGTGTTAGAAATATTCTCGCTAGAAGCGAAAAATCTGTCTATCCTATCTAACTAATTCTATAACTGAACAATTGAAAATCTTTTTAATCTATAGGTAATAATAATTAATATCGATTTTTCAACAAATAATATGTGTCTAAGTAATTTTTGAAACAAAGTTTTTTATCATATTTTTTAATTTTAATTTTAATCTATGTCTATGTATATGTATACATACATTACATATGTAGACTTCATTAAAACAAAATATATATGAGAAAACTATGCACACAGGAACTGAGATATGAATTTCTAATGCCAAAAAATAGGTAATTTTAACGCATATTTGAAGAACAAAAATAAATAATCATAATCTTATGTGTGAAACAAATTACTGTGAAACAATAAACTGAAAATAATTACACATATTACAAAAAAAAAAAACCTATTGTCTTGGTCACTTAATTTTTTTTTTTTTTCTCCAAAAAAATTTTGTATGTGATTTTCATTAATTCTTCCACCTGAAAAAAAGACCATTAAATTGGCCTCTGTTGTTATTGTTTTCGTACACCATAAACCTCAAAGACAATGAAGACGTGTGTGATATGCACCTCTCCACATAACCATGTGGTAAATATGGAATGGTGTCGGGTCGCGCGAGAATTCCAACCGCCACACACCAATGTATAATTAAATAATTGTCGAAAATACACAAAAAAAAAGTTCACATGATGATAGACTTTAACTACCAAAAATGTAAAATAAAAAGAATGTTTGATTATTCCAAAGATTACTATCTTCAAATGATGGTTACTTGTATAATATACATTTTTTTTTTCTCCGTACATATTTATATATGGTAACCAACGAATATTGTGATATTTATACATTATAAAGTATGTAGATATATGTAGGTACGTATATAACTATAGAGAAAAAAACGAGAAAAAAAAAATCTTTTGTTTCCAAAAATTATCTTAAAAAATATATTTTTCACGTACCTACATAGAAGACATGAGGATTTACTGAATATTTAAATCTACATATAATCTGTCAATTCAAATACAATTTCTCAACCAACGTAAGCCTCCAGAGAAAGAAAAAATCCAACCATAATTAATGATGAATTCACCCCTCGCGTACGCATCGCGATTTTTAAGCTTTCATTTCTCCCATCACGTTGTATTACGTTTGTGTTTTACATATCGCTTGGCTCCCCGCTTCCTTAATAAGGTATACCTCATATATGATTTTGGTTTTTTTTTTTTTTTTTTTGTACGTAACTACCGAAAGTAAAAGTAAAAAAAAAAAACCGAAACAGGGGTTGGAGTTCGGGGATCCGTTCTACATATTATAATGTATGCCATGTCGATTCAGTGTAAAAAGCCACCCTTATTTTTTTTTTTTTTATACGTTTTCTGGAACAAGATGCTATTTGGGAAAAGCCGCCACGCCGAGAAGCACGTCATCATATAAGAGAACGTTAGAGTATAGGTATTATTATGTATGTATGTACCGTATATATCTTTCTGTGCGTGTAAGCATGTGTGTATATGCCCGTGATGAATTAATGCAAATTTAAATTTGCCTAATCAATATACACGCATTTGTACATATCTAGATATATGACGTTGAATTCAAGACGTGCCAACTTGGTATAAATATATAAGGAAATTGATGAAAAAGAGGGTGAAATTTTTCTTCTTTTCTTTATACGAATATATGTATATAATATATACACATATATATATATATATATATATATATAT
>JANSTT010016770.1:0-20065 GCA_026745375.1 Platyura marginata | reverse complement strand
TTCCAAAATCGGCTGAAAAATGGCGGAGTTATTCAACATTTCAATAGGCCCTGTCTAGATGGCGCACCCTGTATATGTATAGATAGTTTTAGAAATCTACGGTCCACTTTTTTGAAATTTTTTGTTATTAAATAATAATTAAGGATACCTAAGCAATTTTCAAAAAATTCTGCATCATTCGATTTTTTATACATAACATACATACATACATACATATAAGCCTTTTAAATTCGTTTTTGTAATTATTTTTACATCTCACACGAAATGTTATTAAATATAATATATATATGCATATGTACATAGTTGATCAGCTGTTATTAATCTTTTAACTTTTTGTATACTACTAGAATGGTCTCCCTTCGAAATTACATTTTCATCAAGTATTTACATAAACTGATACTACAAATAATGTTCCTCTTAAGTTTTAAAATATTGAATAACAAACTAAAAAGCAATACAAAGTATACCAACATTACGTAAATCATGGGAACATCAACAAATGTCAAATCATCATGTAAACATAGACAACAGTGACCATTGTCAATTAATATTTAATAATCAACATGAATACCACTTGTATGTACTTGTACATATGTATGTCTGTCATCTATAATTTTCTGTATAAATTTAAACCCATATTTTATAACTGAAACTTAAATCAAAAGATCACGCACATTAAAACCGATTTTACAAAGTTGGGGAATATTGACTCGTAAATTATTAATTTTCTAGTTGTTAAGTACAGGTCGTTTAGGTTTTAGATAGAACATGTTCATTTATTTAAAAATATAATTTGATTTTGTGGTACATTGTTTCTGTTGCAATATTAAATCAATATTACATATACCGTACAATAATTATGTACTTTTTTTGATTGCATATGTACGAAGGAATATTATTTTAAAATCAAATAAATTGTTTCGCCCTTGGACGAGTGTACTATTTTCTCGTTTCCATACCTACCAAACTTAGTTTCCACCCACATGTTTGAAAATATAAATGCAGACAGCGCCTTACGCATAGAAATCCTTAAAACTGAATTCATATTCGGCTGTTCCATATTGAGCAGACATCTCTTTGTTATCGATTTTATCGACCCAGCGAAAATTCTACTAGAAGAAATAATACAAATTATTTATATTAATCTTTTGGGTATATTGCTTGATTGAACGAGGTATAAAATTTGTTAAATCTAGTATAAATAAGTACAACATAATAATAATAATAATAGGCTATTCAATTAAATAGAAAAATATTATTTAAAATAGAAAACTTTTTGATTTTATACAATACACATTTTAAATGCCCGCATTTTTACACCAAATAATAACCAAAAAGCATTTGTGCTGTAGTTTTGAACGCGACTAATTTTCAATTTCAACACTTATAGTATGAATATTATAAAAGAAATAAATATCAGCTCTTTGTCACCTCAATAAAAGTGTAACATTGAAAATATTTTGAATGTTCATACAACAATGTAATTATTTTTGTAGTACATTTATTGTTATTTTTCTATAGTACCGGTATGAGTACTTACATTTATCCAAATCCCCGAAGGGTTTATTTAGTTAAGCTTCTGTCAATATTTTCAGGATAGGAACACTGTGCAAAATGTTTAATTAAGAACTTTTACTTTTTAATTTTATTTTTCATATATTTAACCTAATTTTTTAAAAAATTATGTAGGTAGATAATTAATAATTGAAACCGAAATAAATATATTGAAATGGTTTCATAAAAGTGTCCTCTAACGATTTTATATAAATAAAAACTTGACAAAAGGTTCACAACATCTGGATATTATAGATTTAGAAAATAAAGTTTACTTTTATATTTATTCAGATTAAATTACGGTCGGTTGACTTTGTCGATTTTTTTTTGTGTTAAAATAACACTTTCGTTGTAATATCTCCCTTTTTTATGAAAATAATGAGACCATTTTGGAAAAGGATCGGCACAAATTTGAACCAGGATCACAGCTTGTCTTTTGTTGTAGTTATTATACCCATATTATTATTATTATAAAAGTAAAGTGGTCGCGGCTGCAGTATACATTTCTTTTTTTTTATTCATAGTTATTCTTAAAGAAAAAAAAATTAAAGTGATATTAAAGTGGATTTAAATTTAAATTTATTTCATTGAATCTTAATAATTTTTCATAAATAGCTATTTTATAGCTTTATTTTATTTTTTACCTCAAATTAAAACATAGGGTTATTATTGGTAATAGAACCAAGGCTGCTAAAGAGACACATAGTCCTTCCATCAACAATCCCATTAAAACTAAAAATCTTCTGATTAGTGGAGTTAATTTTTTTGAACTCGTTGAATTTAGAAAAAAATGGATGGAAAAGATAAAGAAAAATGGAAAGATTGTTCTATTTAAATTAGGTATAGGGAGGTGAGCACGAGTGTGTGAATATTTTTTTTTGCATGATGTAGAAAACCCAAAAATTATACCAAATCCTCTAATTGAAATTCATTTAGTTCAAATAGGGTTTGAAGGGATCCATTCCAATTTTTTATTATTAATTTGATGATGTCACATTTCCGTTTCATTGAAAATTTCAAATGAAGGACTTTATAATTTATGGTTTCGTCCAAACAAAAGTTTGAATTATATAACTATGTATGGAAATTCAACTGTCCCTGATCAATCTTCTTGTTCTAGTTTACAACGTCTCACTTTATTAGTAATCATTAAAGATTTGAGTGAGATACAAAAAAAAATGTTTTAATTATTTATTGTAATATATTAAATTTAGGTATATAAATAGACTTATGTAGAAGAACTTGCTAGAGATTTCTCAGTAACTCATTTGAATAGGATTTATTAAAAATTAATCATATTCAATGGGAAACAGAATTATCAAATCCAACTAGTATATTAACATAAAATCCAGAAAAGTCGGTTTATTTCTTCATTAACGCAAATATGTTTTTCAAAATTAGATTTTAATAATATAATTTTCTATAATTAATTATAAAGTTAGATTAAACGAATAAATTTGGAAGTTTTTTTTTCGAAATTAACAATTTAATTTTGAAATAATAATATGTCAACAACTTAATGGAGTTAGGTATAGGTTTATTGAAAATAAATAAATTTAAATGAAATGAAATGAAACCATAGTTTTTATTGTAACTTTGTTTTTTTTTAATTTATTTAGATTTAGACTTATAAAAATTATATTTTTATGCACAATTACTAAATTAGGTATATAGCTGCAGGTTACTTATATGTAAATCACATATTGATGGAATGTTTATTTTTTTTTTATTTAAGTATTTAAGATTGAATCTAAAAAGGGAATCTCTCAGAAGAAAGATATCAGGATGGAAGTCAAGTTGCATGAAAAACTTAGATTTTGTAAAATTTTACAATGTCGAAAATACTAGTAATTCAACCAAAGAAATAGTGACTAATTGACTAAAGATCTTTCAGAATCAATTCAAATTAAAAGAGATTAAATTTTTATGGAAGAAGAGATTGGTACATATGTATATAAATAAAATACGCATCAACTATCATACTTTACACATTGCATTTCAAAATAAAATCTTTCATTTTATAGCTGTAACGAATCGCTATATATCAAATACGATTGACTAATCATTAAATCGTACAATTTCAATGGTTAACTGCATTTTGTAACTACATGAAGCAATATACATATGTAGTAGGTATGAATATGATGCAGTAGCTAATTTTAATGTGTACTAAAAGTATCTTCTTTTCTTTCTACTTACAGCATCTGCGTTTAATATATTATTTGCATACAAATCTAAATACAATGGAAGAGTTTTTTTTGTCATTATGGAAATCGCGATTTTCCCATTTATTGATTAATTTTATTGACACTACGTCGGTCGGTAGTTTTTCCTTCATTAATGTTATTGCTAATTGATTTTATATTTATCGAGTAATAATATATCATAACTACTACAATAGTATATAAAACGCAATATATACATACATATCTGAATCTGGTATGTACGTACATGTTATAGGTTATATGCTTATATGCTGTGGGAAACTATGTCATATGATGTACATATAGACATCCCAAATATACATTCATAATATATGTATGCATGTAGAAAAAAAATTTACATAAAAGTTTAGTCTTTAATGTATAGTTTATAATTCAATCAAAATTTTTGATTAGTTTTTGAAATTAAATTTTTACATCTAATGTATTTTTAAAAATTATGCGGATTTTTTCATCTCTAAAATTTTAATTAATTCTAATTCCGTTCAATCTTATGCCATCATATTAAATTATTTTCTATACGCCTATGAATGTTTAATTTTATATTTATTCATAAATTAACACAACAAAGCATTTCCTTATTTAGAATGAAACTCAAGAAAGTACAATAAAAAAATAATTTTATGATAAATTTATTTACTTCGGTTATTATTATTTTTCTGACACCATTGATTCCACATTATGTAAGATCTTTAAAATCACTGGCGTCACTTCAAAATAAGCTTGGGGTGCAATACATTTAAAAAAAAACCATGTATGGAGAAATTCAAAAATACTGAAGGTACTTATTCAAATAATTTGTTAGCGAACAAGAACGTTGACGTCTTAACGTAATCCTGTAGTATATAGTTAATTTGATATGTAAATCGAATTGTTGACTGATGTTTGCCGCCAACTTGAAAACAATCAATTTTATCACTAAATTTTTTAAATAACAAAACATTAATTGAATTTCAATTCAAAATATTAATTTGCCAACAAATTATTAAACCTATACGCAACCGCGGACGACCCCATGAGCCTCTCTTTTTCTGATCTAAATTAATGTATGTAAGACATTAAAAATTTAATTTCAATCAGACAAATCGATTTGATTGGGGTGACTGACACAATAACTGTTTAGTTTAGACCATTATTAAAATTAAAAAAAAAAAACTTATAAATTAAAAAACTGAAACGCACTTATTCTTAAACAATTCCAGTTTTTATAGAGGATGTTATTTTAATTTTATAAATGACATTTAACGCCATAAATTGTATTTTCAGTATTCAAAAGCTAAGGCAGATTTGCATAAATTTTATTTATGGTTTGTTGGAAAATGATAGTTACAAAAAAAAAAAAATAATAAAAAAAACCGTCGTCGGCATGTTTTATAGAGGTTGTTATTGGTAAACAAATTAGTATGTTGATCATTAATTAATTACCCAGGTATTAAAATTTTAAACCCACATAAAATGTTTTTTTACGAGTCGCGACTGGGCAAAGCATTATGATTAAGTTTTAAAATGTCAAAATATTAATATGGTAAGGGCGTTGCTAATTTGTTTTTGGAAAGAGTTAATTAACTGAATAAAATGCATACATATTCTCAATATTATGCATAATTGTAATGAAAATGGTCATTGAATAATCTGGATTTTGTAATTAAAAAAAATGCAAATTATTTTTTTTTACTATGTGGATGTAAGTAGGTAGGTATGTACATTATGTTAGCTAAAATATTACCCCAATTAAATAGTGTATTGTGTGTAAATTTCAAAAACTATATTGTTTTGTTCATTTCGTAATTATTAAAAAAAACTTTTGTTAAATTAACTGTAATATGTAACGCCATCTGTTTTGATCATCCTAATAAGAATTGTCCGTCTATTTATTAAATATTCAAAAATGTATGCATAATTTTAATAACGAGCTTGAAAGGTTTCTTAAAACTCTATCAAATACACCAATGGCAGGACAATCCATGTGACTATACATTTCTACAATAAAAATTGTTTGGTATTAAGTTCTAAAATTTGAATAAAGCTCATGTAATTTAATATATTATGGCAGAGGTTTGTAATCTTTTGATGCCGCAGCAAACCCTCTTAGAATCAACTACATTCAACATTCATTATAATATTTGTACATGTACTTGTACATATATAAAATAACAAAATGATTCCTCAATAACTATTGCCACCTGTCCTCGATTAATGCGGTAGATACGTTCCACGACAAATCGTGTAAATCGAAACCGTGTCAAACGAGACACAGCACTCATATAAAACAGGAGGATAGGTTCAAGCCAAAGATATAATTACCATGTAAAAATATAAACAGTTTGTGCTGAAGTGAAGATTAGTTCTAGCAAACTAGAAGCCCTAATGAGCTTATATACGTTGCAAAACACATACATTTTTAAGATAACTCGGATTTATCCAATCGATTTATTTATATAAAAAACAAACATAAATTCAATGTTTCATAACAATTCATAACAGCTTATAAAAATTCAATATTAAAAAAAACAAAAACAAAAAAAATAAAAACAATGTGCTATTCACTCTTCGTCAGAGCTTTCAAAATCAAGAATTCGTAATAATGATATACAAAATTAATTTTTTTTTTTAAATCTTTAAACCGTGTTAAAGCAAAACCGCGTAAATCGAGGGATGGGTGTATTATAAGTACTATTTTAATATAAGTATTTAGTTTGTGCTTGGATTATAGTTTGGAAAACTCTGCATTTAAATCGCAGAGAATAACCGACTGTATCTTATTGTGATATATGTAGATCTACATAGATACATATATATGTTCATATATAAATATGTATATTGAAGAGTACATTGTACATTGTACATCAAGTCAGTCGCGGTATTTATATTGAAAAATCACTTTCAACAATTCAAATGCGATGCGACGGCTGAAATAAACATCAAAAACAAAAACAAAATCGGAGTAATAGCGTCACAAAAAACTGTACGCGCGGTAAGCCTTTATTTTGTCAGGTTTTGTAATTTGTTTCTGAACTTTTTTGTTATATTGTTTTTGTGGTCTCACACGCTTGGTTTGATGTTCAACTATTGATCAAATTGATTATAAGTGGATGTATTACATTCTTAATTAGATTAAATGAAGTAAATATTTTGGTAAGAGAGCGCTGGTTATATTACATGTATATTTTGCTTGTGTTTAATGGAGTATAAAAATAATTAAATTTTTAATGTAGTTAGGTATTGTATCTTATTTTGGAATTTTTATTGCCAAATATTATATGATTCGATTGAGATTTTATTATTTATTTTGGTTTTTTTTTTAAATATGGATTAGTATAGGTATAGATACATTTTAAAGTAGCGAGTTTAATTAAAACTCAAGCTGTTTTCATTTAAAAGAAAAAAAAACCATTCAAACCTGACAATTGAAAATATGATAATCATCATTTAAATTTAAATCAAAACGCTCATCAACTAACCTAAGAAGCAATATATGAAAACCAAGTAAATAATTGTTAATTATATAATAAACATTATCTATTTGAAGCAGGGTTAACCAATACTATTTCTACGCGAAAATAATTCATATATATATTTTTTCAAAAATATTTAGCGCTACAAACACAATTTAGCGTTACAAACTGAGAGCCTTCCAGCCAATAGAATTATTTTTTTTCCTTTAATCAACTAGATTTCTTCTTATGAGGACGTCTTCATTTAATTTTTTAAAGAATAGAGGTTCTTAAATTATGTTAATCATCTACACAATTATCGATATATTAACATTTTGTATGTGAAAAACTAGGTTCACTCTAACCGAATCAATCCTATCACGTCAATTTAAATAACATTACGCATTACCTTTATAAAATGTTCGTATTGAATATTGTACTTAAAAGCAATAATTTAAATAGTTTATTTCGATTTTATAGTCTTTCCACTTCACCGTACGCACTATTGAATTGGCATAAGTTTATACCATTAATATTAATTTCTATCATAATAAATAAATGTACCTAACTGAAAATATATCATTACTTACCTATCGATTCTATCTGAATATATGATCTACAGACACGATGATAGAACAATAGAAAAACACTTAAAAAGTCACTATTGACTATTGACCATTGTATGATATACAATTGAAATGATAAAAGAAACCGATGCTTAATTGATGTACTTATAAAATATATAAAAAATTATTTGATACATTAAAGATTAAACGTATTTTCAAACATTAAATTACGTATTAGTTACAAATGTGAACAACACTTACAAGTTATTGTATTAATTTGACAACCATTATTAATTGAAATAAAAGGAGTTAACGTATTCTTATACATAGAACATAGATAGTCAATTTCTCATATGTTTTAGTGCAAACAACTAAATTCCTAGATATCTTTCCATCTATTTTAATATTGAACTATAACGTAAATTGTCTGATTTCTCGATACAAAATATGATTGAAGTTTTATAATACATATTAAAAAATGCAATCATCCTTAATGATTAACACAAAGTACAAAATCATCCTTATTCGAATTTGTATTTTTTAATTTTTATTATATAATTTTTAATTCAGTTCTTAGTAACTCAATTCTTTCTAAGAACATTTTTCTACTTTTTTTTACTATATATAATTAGTAATAAACCGACATGAGGTCATTAAGATGCCGTTTAGAGTTTTAGACTTTTGATATTTACTGTCATGGTAGTGACTATAGTATTGCAACTAAGTATATACTATGACAATGCTGCCAAGAGATTTACTTGACAGTGAGGTACAATTGCATTGAGCGTAAATTATTAAAAATAAAATGGCAAAAATTCAAGAGATATGAAAGGGTATTATAACTTTGTTATGGAGTTTGTAAAGCGCCTTAATACTTATCGTAGAATAAAAAATTTAACACCATTCTTTTTCTAGCGAAATTCGAAGTTGAAATAGGTAAGTCCCTTCGTCCGTCTGTCCGTGATCAAGATTCCGGATAAATGACTGAAGCTTCTTCTCTTTTTCTTTTTCATGGCGAGATCTACATATATTGATCTACCAATTAGCACAATTGTGCCGTTTTGTTATCACTGAATATATATTTATCTCATTGAAGTCGGACTTGAACCCGGTTCCTTCTGCTCCAAAGGCAACCACTCAATCCACTGAGCCATTTGGTCGGTGTGGCTGAAACTAGAAAGCAGAAATTTTTACAGTTTAACTTGTAGTCTTAGAGTAAGATTAATATTGTTTTCGGAGGAATTCAGACAATATATAAGGAAAACTGTGGTATAGTGTACACCTAATTTTTATCATTTACTCGAAAGGCAGTCGAAATGTAGAAAAAATTAATATGATAACAATTATATAGAATACAATAATTAACATTTTATTCATACACCAAAAAGTTCCATGACATACCGTTATGGCGCTGTAATCATAATTTCTAGCGTTTTTAATTATTTTCTCATAAAACATTTGAATTACGGAAAAATGAATATAACGAAAATGGTAGAGAATACAAAAAATGAAGATTTTATTTATTGACCAAAAAGTTCCACGACCCATCGTTATGGTGCTGCAATCAATTTTATTTAATTTTTATATTATATAGTATAATATTCGCCTAGAATCAGCGCTGTTAGGAGGATATTATTTATTATTTACATTTTAAATGATATCTCTCCGTTCGCCTATACATTTTAAGATATTTAAGCGCTATTTCTTCGTTGAATCTTTTTTTTTATTTTGAATCATCGATAGTTAGTTAGGTACGATATATAAGTGTTAATAAAATTTCAAGTTTGGAAATTTTCTACATTACGTTAAAAAAATACTATAAATCGCGATTTAATACAAAAAAATTCAAAAAATTAAAAAAATTGTCGACGCATAAACGACGTAACTTCGAAAACGACGCAAATCAAGGTCTTAGTGTATACATACTCATACCGGTATATTATAATTGGCATAGATAATTATTCATTCTTTACTGGTTTTATTTAGTTTTATTCGTTATTATATTTTTAGCAAAAATTATTATGAAATCATATATAGCGTGTAAAACATACTTGCTAAATTTCGGATAATTTTAAACCATTGGTTGGAAACGGTTTTTCCGGCAAGAATGTGTTAAATTTTAAATCAAGATTTGCAGAAACCTTACATCAAATATACCTACGCTCTTGGAATATTTGTTTCAATAAAAATAATCATCAGAAAATTGTTTAAATAAATAATGAAAATATTTTATACAAAAACAAATAACTGTGCATTAAAAATGACTTCTAAAGTGATCACCAATTTAAAGTTGGAGTTGGAACTAATTGCAAGATTACTTTAATATTTGTCTTTAATACCATCCGCAATACAGAAAAAGCAAAATGAATATTTTCAGGTACAGAGAACTGAGCGTAACCATTTATTTACGCTCTACGGATTCCTAGTATTAAATGTAATACTGATGAAAATAAGAATAAATGTTTATTAGTCACATTTTACTAATTTATCTAACAAATAATATCGAAATGATGAAAAGGTAAAATTTTCTACACATAATAAAATAACCGTCATAATCAACCAAAACAGTCATAAAGAACTACGTTCATATAAATCATATTGATTTCTAAGACACACCTGTGTTGTAGAGATCAGCTTTTTAACTTACATTATTATGTATATACTTACTACTTAAAATGCTTATTGTAAAACAAAACGAAAGCGGTTCCTTTGATATCTCACTTCTGATTGGCAGATAGGGTGACATCATAATATCTTTATGATTTGTCTGTAGTGAATTTATCACTGAGAGTTTCACATTAGTTTTTATAGATTTATTTTGACTTATGCGTTTAAACATTAATTGGTAAATTTAAAAAGTATAGGTGAAGTATAGCTACTTCTGAATGAAGTTGGTCGAATATATATATGTATGAAGGTATCTTTAAAAATGACTTGCATTTCTTGCAGGACTGAACAACAATTTTACTCTGTATATGCTCGATATTCTTCTGCATGTCTACAGATTGTTAATAAAATAGACTACATTAAAGTATATAAAGTTCTCCAACTCTACATATATGCTCTAGACTAGACTCCACTTGAATATATTGAATGAATATAAAAATCTTCCAAACAAGAACAGAGTTAGTACAGTTTTCCATTCATAATACTTTCTTTAATCCTAAATATTAATTTAATCTTTGCTGAAACAAACTATACCAATGTACATCGAAAATTCTTGTTTGATCTTTAAACATTTATAAATTAATTTCTGAGATGTTTCATCTTATCAATTATCTTTGATCACTAAAATGTTTTACTCGTACATATCCATATACATATATACATAGGTATGTTTCAAATCATGATTTTGTTATTTTAAAATGGATTAACTTGTTATGATATTTATTGATGGGTAACATACATTTAATTTTTTCTCCAAATCTCTATAGGTACATATAGATAATTGATTTGAATGACACGTTTTGGAAGTAAAACATCATAATTAGGTTTAGTCATATTTGTTAATTTATTACCAAAATTCTGCAATAAAGTTTAGCTATAGGAACATATTTAATTGTATATTAAATAATTGGGTATCCAACACAGATACCCTTAAAACTCTATTGTTTTTGGAGTAAATCGAACAAGGTACAGGGGAGATGATGTTACTGTGTATACCTACTTAATTTTTATATAAATCATTTATTTAATCGAATTTTATTCGAAATGTAAAAAAAATAAATATGACAAAAATGATAGAAAATAAAAAAATAAAGACTAAATAAATTCCACGCCCTACCGTAAATACTTATATATGTAGAATAATGGTGGATTGGAAATATCCACAAATTTATTGAAAACGTTATGATTATTAATTTTAATATCAAATTTATAGAATTGGGAAAAACAAATTTTTGTTCAGATTTTCTTTCCCTTATTCCTTAGATTTTCGATAAAAGTTCCTTAAAAAATTCTTATTTTCTAAACTGACCATTGTTTAGAAAAAAAAATTCTAATTAGCTTTTTCGAATATCTATTAGAAAATAAATATTTAATTTACTAGTTTCCATATGAATTAAACAATATTTAGACACTCAAAAAATGCTCTATGCTGCAAATTACATTACATTTTCTCATACTAAAAAGTTAAATGGAAATGTTTATCTATTATATATCCACACAATTTATCACAAACATCAAATTTTAAAAAAAGACCCAGAAGCTCTAATTACCCACCCGTTGACTTCATTTTGGAGTATATATTTCAATCTGTTCATTTTTATATTTCCATATTCTTTTAAGTATTGGCACTTACATTTGTAGTGTGGAATTACTTGATATAAATGAAAGAAATTAGACGAAGGCATACACTACCCTTATTTAGACATTGTTATTCCTACAGTATAGATTTATAGCTATATATAGGGGATGATTGAATATGCGAGGGTTGCATAATAAATAATTTTTTAAAGCAAACTAAATAAACCGTAAAATACAAAGTGATGTCAATTGCATGGGAATTTTCGAGGATCATTTCATCTAATTTACACCTTTTTGATTTTTTGAAAGTGTTTCCGATAATTTAGGTGAGAAAAATATGATTCATTCAAGACGACCAAGTTGATTTGTATTTCAAAAAAAGGTGATTCGGACTATGTAAAACTATTTTCTGTTCAGTTTTCTTAATGATTTACCGGCCTATTCTGCGCCATGAGTGATTTTGGGTTCTATGATAGAAAATCATAGAAAAATAAAATCATTCGCTCATGGCTTTTTTTTCATAATTGGGATTCTAGGAAACGTATTATAGAATAGATTTTAATTTTTTCATTAACATTGTGGGGAATTTTTCAGACTGTCAAATATCAAAAAATATATTGTTTTTGTTATCGTTATCGTTTTAGTGTATTTTGTTGTTGTGAAAATTTTAAAATGTTTGATATATTATAGGTATATAAAATTTTATAAACAAACTGGAACAGAGACACTGTCACTTATGATAATCGTTCATGGCTGAAATTCGTCCAGTATGACGATTTTAAATTAAATGTGATTTTTAGCTAGAATACACTTTTCGGTAAAAACTATCATAAGGTGAATTTAAAGGCAATCTATAATAGATATGGCTGCTATGAGCGATTTTAAATTTGGCACAAAATAGGCCTGTTAATCTAAGTAAATACTTCACAATTAAATGAAAGTATCAGTAACTATAATGTGTATAACCTACAGTGAACAACAACAAAATACAAAAACCAATTGAATATACCTACTTACTCTTTCAATTTACAATTTCAAATCTATTTTCTTCAGCAAAATTACTTGAATAGTCTCAAGTCTGAATCACAAACTGTACGATGATTTAATAATGAAATTTAATGTGGTGTGTAAACAGAAATATATGTATGAGAATGAGTAGTGTTTCAATATATAGTCAGTAATCAGTCTGAGGTCAAAATATTTACCACTTGACCCTTAACTCAATCAGCCTGTGTACGTGGGTTTCAATTGAGCGTTAGTGAATTGTTGTTTGTGAATGCCTAATGCTCTTTAATATACTGAAGAAGACGATCTCTAGAGATGACCAAACGAACTAATTTTTATGTTTATTATGATATTATTAAGCAATTTGCGCTTGTATTACTAAGTTGAATAACTTAAGTCGTTTGTCTTCATTTTAATTTTATTAATTTAACGTTTTGTATAATTTAGTTCTTCCTTTTTCTGGTTTTGAGTTTTTTCATTTTTTAGAACGAATTTATCTGCTTTTTTCAGTTCTAAATACCTATACAATCTCAATTTCTCATGTATAGGCCTTAATCGTTACATGTAGAAGAACGTAAAATATATTTTCTCAGCAATTACTGGCTAAAAAACGTATAGCCAGACTTACTAGTTTTATATAGTCCATATCAAATGCCCTCGCCCTCCACATAATTATAGAAAGTACAGAAACGAAATTTTTGTTATCTCTTATAAATCGATGCTGACCTTGTATTGACGAATCTAATTTTTGAATTCTTATTTATTACGTGTACGGCCAGTAGTTCGAAATATATAACATACATATATCTAAACATGTTACGCGAACTGAAATATTGAAGACCACTGAAAATTATATTATATTCAGACTAAATTGACATAAATCTTTATTTTAGTTTGCCTTCTCTAACTATACCAAACAAAACAATTTCGCTTAATTATTTAAAAAAAACATATATTTGAAACATTTTCTTAATTACTTTTTATGTTCCCTCAATTAATTGTGTTTTCTTTGTGCAAAATCACATGAATTGCTTGTTTAACGGAAGTGAGTTCATATTAATTGTCTCTTAATATTAACCCATTACGATAGTCATAAGTATAAGTTCAGATAATTAAATACAGTGTGTAGAATATATAAGCGAACTGAATATCATACTTATACGTACATTGGTAATAAAATAATAATGATTATAATAATTGATATCTTTAGGATTATTTTAGCATTTAAGAAAAAGTTGAGTTTAACCACATATGTGACATTGATAGGACACTCGACTATCTAGCAGTAGGTTTCTCGTTCGATTCTCGGTCTAGTCTTTTCCACCTTTAATTCAACAAAATATTAAGTAAACAATTTAAAATTTGATTAACAAAAGGAAAAACATTTAAATTTATAATGTTATCAACTACTGCCCACATTTTTGCGTTACAAAACATGACATTAGCTAAAACGATGCAAGAAAAACAGATTATCTAATTTATTGTGTTTCTTCTTAATATGGTGGATACACAAATAAATTTATTTTTATTAAATAAATAGTTTCTAATTGGCACATGTATAGTCAACAATTGACGATATACATATATACTTATATAGGTACACGAAATGATGGTTCTATGACTTGAGCAAGGTTAAAATATTAACCAAAATATTGTGTTGCAGAAAACAATTAATATCATAAATTAATAGGACATTAGATTGAGATGCAACACAAAAGTTAATTAAATGCGTCAAAACAAGTTGCACAAATTTGCACAATATAAGTTGTTTTGTAAATAAAGCATTATCGACCATTATGAATTGTACACCAAATAATATGCATTTCAAAAAACTTAGTGTCAGTGTGATAAACTGAGTTAAACTGTTTTAAATTATTATAGAGTTAAAAATTGTTTCTAAATAGATAATTAGAACAACTTAATTAATTATATTCTATATAAATATCTTTTGATGGACTTATTAACTCCATTTTATGAACATTATTTAGTAAGGTACATACATATATCAGAAAAATACTAATACATATAAGATATGTGCTAAGTAGGTAGGTATGTACCTCCGTATAAATATTTCCTACCTTTATGTTTAAGTACATATTTACATAGGTATGCAAATCTAAATACCTATAACAAATTAAAAAAAACATTATGAGGATGGTTTATTAAAGGCATTCAACATTTTGACAACTTGTAAAACGTAGGGCATTGAATAAGTTTGTTTAATAATAGAACTCGTTTGAATTTAAGGACAGACGAATTATGAAAATTTGCCTAGAATTGTCTGTAATATCTACCTACATACATATGTAAACCTGTTTTTTTTAAAATTTCATTACAAACAATGAAATCTCCAAAGAACGTTAATAATTATTGTTCCAATCATCGTTTGTATAAAACCACATAGGGGGAGGACGGGGTACCCATAATATCTCACCATCCGAAAGAGCCAATCGGTATAGCTTATGGCCGTTTAGTAGCTGGCTCATATCACTTTCAGTCACGAGCCAAACGTCAAAAACAGACTGTAAGATGAGTTATTTTATTTTATTCTAGTTTTTAGTTTAACTAATAAGTACCCCATCTTGCTACACGTAATTTCATTTTAGATAATTTTACTATTTTTTTTTAGTAGAACTTAAAAATTGAATATTCTCTCATATAAAAACGAAAAAAAACTTTCCAAAGAAATTTAATAAAAAATAATTAATAAAATGTGAATTTTAAAAAAACAGGTTTTTTATGCTTAAGTTTAACCTTAAGTACCCCATCTTGCCCCACCTTCCCCTACATACTAGACTTGCTATGGTAATCGCGTAAACTATGATAGCAAATTTTTTCATACTCATCATCTAGTCTACGTAAGAGTATACATTTATGAATATTTAGTGAGTTAAGCAGATACTAGTGACAAAACAATTCTTGTCCTTTTACGTATGTAATAATATGACAAAGTATGAGTAAAATAAAAATATCTAATTACGTGTTTTAAAATGATTGGGATAAAGTTAATTAATTTTAAAATATTCAACAAAATCAATATAATGTAAGTCAACAAAATAAGTACAACTTCAATAAAGTTTACCAAAAATATGTCATTAAATTGTATTTCTTAATTATAGTAATTAAACATTGTATAGGTATATAGGAATAACCAAAACCTAATTGCTATATTTTGCGTTTAAAAATACTACCTGGAACACACACACTACCTATAACTATAATCCTATATAGACGTGAAGAAAAAAAAATGTTGAAAGGTATACCAGAAAATCGTTTTTAATTATCCGAAATTAAAATTACGGTGAGAATTTTGACAACAGTTAAACTAACAAAAAAAAATATTTATAACAACTAGAAACATTAATTAATAAGTTTGTTTTCATTTTGAATTTAGAACTTGACTTAAGTATTTATTTACTAATATTAGAATTGTTGGGTAATAAGGGTTAGAGCAATATATTTAGGTAGGGATAACATTTTTTCAAAATAAAATTAATACAATTGTAACGTAGGTAAGTAGGTATAAATGATTTCTTTTTGCATAAAACTAAAGAAATTTATTAGTGACACATTCTAGTCTATTATATTTAAGGCATCGAAGAAGGTATAAAAGAACCTGTGGTACAGTGTGCACCTAATTTTGATATAAACCATTCATTTACTCGAAAGATAGTCTGAATGTAGAAAAAATGAATATGACAATTATAGAAAATACATTAATAACTAGACCAAAAAGTTACACGACCTACCGTTATGGCATTGCAATTAATGTTATGCCATTTCTAGGGTTTTTAATCATTTGTATTCAATTTACTAAATATATATACAGACAAAATATACACGGACAAAATTAGTTCTTCTTTACTTATTTGACTGAACACTTTGAAATTTGTAAAGTTGTCTTAAGATAAACTGATTATACTCATGTTCTTTAAATTTTTTACTGAGTGGCAATTCTGAGTGATTATTTTTTTGGCTATATGCAAATATACAAATTTTCTACCTCGTCGTTGTAAAATAATGCTATTGATATTTACCACGTTTGCATGCAGAGTTGAAAGATCGAGTTAGGATTGAGTTGAAACAAGGTTGAAATTCAACTCGCGTTTATATGTTACCATTTCAAACTCAACCTAGTAAGATAAGTAGAGTCGAGTCGAGTCAACCCTGTTTCGACTTGACTCGCGTTGATATGATAATTCAGGGTTCAACTCTGCATGTAAACGTGGTAATTGATATAAATATTTTCACATAAAATACTATTGTCATTTTTATCATAATTTTTTGCTTTAATACATTTTTCCTAGTGAATAGGTACCTACGTCGTATGAGGATATTCTAAAAAAAAAACAACCCAAAACCTTGGAAATCAATTACAAAATCAAAGAAAACTAGTTTTGAATTTTAATTTGAGTGCTGTGATTTAAAGGGACCTACTTATGTGAAAAATTCTGAAAATATTTTCTTAGCTATGTGTTTTACACTGAGAAAAATGTATGTATATCCTTCGTACTGGTCCAAAATAAAATCAAAACAGAGAAATAATTTAAAATATTCAAGTGTATACTTACATAACATGCAACCTTAACGATTCATAATATCGTATCAATGATGATTACATATGCAATGGAAATGTTTATTAAATAAATTTAGGTTTGACGATTTAAATTAAACACAATTTAATTTAATTTCAATAAAACGGAATCTGAAAAGTTTAACTAAATAAACCACTTAGACGTACATATGTATGTGAAAATGGTCCAAACTACTAAAAAAACACATTTTTAGATTCGATTATTTTTTGTAATCAATTTTTTGCTTTTCTAATTTAACAGGATTATATTACATGTTTAAATTTTATTTTTACATTGATTCTATTTACACATATACATATGCTGTCTTTTTTTGAACACACTGGTGAGGTAAACAGAAAATTCTGTTTTCACAAACACCCAAAAACAAAATAATAATTTTAAGTAAGATTTTGTATTTATTGTAAGTATACACTGTGTTCAAATCCAAAAGTACTACTTGGCCGATATCTACAATAGTTCAAATATAGACTGCATTAATCTGTCTTTCTTTTTAACACAATTGCAAAAACCAAAGTGTACGCGACCCAATATTAGAAATTCTTTGATAAATATTACAGTTTCGTGTTTTATGATCACTGGCGAATTGCCTCTTAGGTTAATCGAACAGAATGCTCGACTTATACACTAATTTTCTATCTATATTTACAAAAAAAGGTACAATAAATAAAATATGTTTTTAGTTTTCATATTATTCACGATATCACAATTATTCTTAATATTTTAACTATGTCTGGACACAACCGTAACCGGCTTAAATATCGGCGGTTGTGGTGGGGACGGTGGTTGATGGGATTCTGTTGGACTTAATTGTTGCATATGAGCTTGAGCGGCCTGCTGTTGAAGTAAATGTTGATACTGCAGTCTTTGATAAATTTCCGCGGATGATGTACTTTGTGGGTTATTTTGTGGAGGCATTTGTTGTAAACCCAATAATCTATCCATGCCAAAACCAACATTTTGTGGAAACGGTAATGGTAATGGCAAGGTTGGCTTTGGCATTAAATTTGGTGCATATGGTCCATAACGACTATACATAGAAGCTAATAATGCTGGAGCTGATGCATGTGTTGGATAAAGAAGTTGACCAAATTGTTGATATCCTAAACTTGGAAACATTGGTGATACAAGGGATCGCTTAAATGCCGCTATTCGGGATCTTGAGGCGGCTGTTGATCGTCGTCGAAGTTTACCAGTTGAACCACCAATAAAAACATCTTCTGCTGATGGATCAAGCATCCAATAATTACCTTTGCCAGGATCATCATAGTGCCGTGGAACTTTAACAAAACATTTGTTTAGGCTAAGGTTATGTCTTATTGAATTCTGCCATCCTTGTTTGTTATCACGATAATATGGAAAATGTTTCATGATATATTCATAGATACCATTAAGCGTAAGTCGTTTTTCTGCACTTTGTCTAATAGCCATCATAATAAGTGCATTATAGCTATATGGTGGTTTTTCATTTCCTTTCTTATCAGTTTTCGTTGAATTTTCATCGCCATTTTCTTCAGCTTTTTCACTACTACTACAATCCATTGGCGGGGGAGTTCCAGTAACATCAAGATCAGATTCGATGTCTGATATTTCTTGATCGGATCCAATGATAGGTGATTCACATGGTGATGACGTTGGCGTCGGTGTCGGTGAAGTTTCTATGGTCTCAGGCAAAATTGAACTTATCGAAAAACTCGACTTTAATGGTGTCCTAGCCATTGCAAATGCAGTTTGGCTATTCATTGAAAAAGTATCCAATTTTAACATATTACAATAAGCAATGCATTAATTGTTTCAGAATTCACAAAAATAATTAACTCTTAATTATCACAAAAATTTTTACGATACACTAAAAAACTTGTCTCAAAATTAATAAAAATTTTTTTAATTTCTTTTTTTCGCACAGACCTGTTAACTGCTTTGAACTCAAAACTAGACTGAAGGAAACCAGTCTTACTACTCAACTTTATATGTCAAATTAAATTTAAATCTTCGTATTATGACGCACCAATGACAACCGTCTATTTTGAACCAATCAGAATTGGTTGTAGGAATTTTACCAACACAATACCATTATAACCCAGTATTTATGCGCCGCCTATTTTATGTTTGTTGGCCAAATAAAATCGTTGAGTTTACAAAACTTGGATGTAGAATGTACAATTTGTTTACATACTTTTACCAAACAAATAATGCTGTTGTTACAATAAATGGGATACGTTACGTATACCTGCTATTACTGGGTTGGGTTTCATTTTCTGCATATGTATTTATATTTATTGTCGGGATTGTGCGCACTGATGGGTACACAAAATGTAATATAACAATAGAAATGCGGGAAATGGTTTTTGTTTGAAGCGCGCCTTTATATAAAAGTTGCTAATAGATGGAAAAGGACAATATAACCAAATTGGCAGATGTTTTTATTTGTTACAATTATGGTTGAT
>JANSTT010016769.1:6582-20070 GCA_026745375.1 Platyura marginata | reverse complement strand
ACAATCTTAAATTGACAGTTTATAAACTCACCACTACGAGGTGAGACAAATTAAGAGCGCTAATAAAAAGTTGACTGCAGAATACCAAATAAGAGAACGGCTCTTAAAGGCGCTCTTAATTTATTAAGATTTTTGTTCTTAAGATTATTAACGTAGAATAGGCCTGTAAGTCTCAAGTGCCAAGACCTAGCTAGCTCAGCATATCAACATACTATAGTTTTGAATCACGCAAAAATTTTCGTTCCATCTGATTAGTATTTTGTATGATTTACTCACATTATAAATTTTACAATGCCATCAAAATAAACTACCGTGGGCCGGTATTCACCCGCGGGCCGTAGTTCGGAGACCCCTGATATAGACTAAAGAGGTACATACTCATTTTATTATTTTTTGATTATACATATAAATTTATTGTTTTTGTCTGAGATATTTTGTTATTTTATTTTGCTTTTACGCTCGTTAGAATATTGTATTTTGTATATTATAAAAATGTTTGAAAGGCATATTCAATAAAATGAAACAACACACACCATCATTAATCGCATCCGTGAACATTGAAATATTGAAACAATTTCTACCAACCAATTTATTTACATATCTGGAGCAGTTGGAATTATTTTCCGTATATTTTAGGTAAAAAATTTGATTTGATCATGCCGCTATTGTGTACATTTTTTTATACTGGAAAATTCAACTGAATTTTAAATTCACTGTAAAAGAGATGATAATGGCGATGATGAGATATAAAATCATCAAGGCCATCGCTAGATTATTTGACGTTAACCATTAAGGTTCAAATTTTGATTTTATGACACCACCATGACCTTGTTCGACTGGTGCTTGCCTAAATTATCATTTGGCTAGCGAATAATATAAAATAAGATAGTTGATAGGTTTTTTTTAAGTAAATACATAAAAAGGTACATAACTTAATAAAAATTACTCACCCCTAACTTTGTCAGAAAATTTAAATTATATTCCATTTCAAATTAAACACCATAAATTCTACTTAAAAAATCTAATAGTGATTTACGGTTTATTATAAAGAGTATATGTGTTCAAGTGGATTTAATGATATTGATAGGTATGCATAACGTACACTATCAATATCGTTTTCCTTGTTAAATAATAAATCGTAACCTTTACTTTGCCTTGTCACTTGAAAATTCTATTTTTCGAATATAAAAAAAAAGAAAAGAAAAAAAATCTAATCATCATCATTGATGTATAGTTATTGCGGGCTTCCAGATATGACGCTTTATTTCATGTAATAAAATTCGAAGTTATTGACAACTTCATGCTTCATATTTACAGTAAAATCGTCGTCGTCTTAGAATTTTTATGGCTGTTTTGTTTGAACTTCCAAATATAGAAAAATTTTATTTCTTATTTATGGTCTGACAGCAATGGTGTTTAACATTACATTAAATTATGTCGTTTTTGTTGATTTATTTTTTATGAAAAATGACATGGAATTGTATTAACTATATGGAGAAATGCCTCTATTAAAAAGGTTTTTTGTTATGTGCACATGGCAGATGAAAAATGAACGTTTTTACTGGTTTCAAAAAAAAAATAACTTCTTAAATTGATGTTATTATGCTTTAACTGCGAAATTTGTTTTCTCTAACTATAGTAGCTTTGTTTTTCTAATATATGCATATTTAAATAGATGCTGGAGCAATTTCTCTTCTCTAATATGGATAACTTTTACACTCATTCTACTACATATATGTACATACATGAATACATATTAGTTTTAAATATTTATATTTATATTTATGAAGCATGGTAAAGGTGACAGGAAATTCATGACAAACAATTTGAAGCTTAAGTCACAATGTGACGTCATGTGGTGACCGATTCACTATATATTCCATGGTTGTGCGTGTGCGTTGTGTTTCGCTTCAGTTACTTACTCAATATATGTCATTTTTAATCTTTTAAAAAAATTTATAAAATTTAAATACATTAATATGAAGAAATTTTCTTCAAAAAAAAAAGCATTCTCCTTGAATAGATTAGATTCTACATAATAGAAAATTAGGAAAAAGATTTTGTAGGAACATGGTGTCGGTTTTTATCCATACAGTACATATCATTTATAGTGACCGTCAAAGGATCGACAATTTTTCGTCAATATAAGCAATAGTCACCATAACCGATTTTCAATAAAGCAATTTCTCAAGGTATAAGTAAAAATCGCTCGTACAAGAAATGTTCTTATAGAACGATAGCTGGATTAAATTCTTCCAACAAAATAGTCACTATATCCGATTTGTCACTATAAGCGGCGTCACTATATCCGATAGTTGATTGTATGGGATAGTTATTTGTATGGTCTTGTATGGGCATTCATACAAAACCAACCATTTCGAATAAAAATGGTCACTATAACCGGAATGTCACTATATCCGCAGTCACTATAAACAATATTCACTATATTTGCTATTGGATTGATTTGCAATTTTCACATTATTCGTTTTCTACAAATTTCAGCTTTTTAAATAAAATAGTTAATGTCCTGTTAATGTTTTGATAGGAGTGTGATTTTTATGAATCAACTACACTGCGACCTTTACTTGGACCTATTGTATAGTACTCCAGTTGCAATTATCTCAATTGATCTGATGATCTCTTTTTTGTGGCAAAATGTAACACTTGAGGTGTTCTTTTTACGGAAACCTTACAAATGCTCGCTATTTCACCGTCAATTAAGAATTGCTTTTTTTATATAATGCCATTATCAGACTGTTTTTAAGTGCAATCCAACCACGCGGCCTGAGATTCAAACTTGCGCTTCAATCAAACACTCAATCCAAATCAACTGATGCATTTGGTCGGTAAAGATCTTCATATGTGTGTTTAAATTAAAATACACTAAAAGCTAGCTTGGAGCTAGGCCCCAAATTTGATCAATTTTATGATCCATTTATATGGTCCATAAAAATTTTCCACCAAATATCAATTGCGGCGAAGGACAAGGTAAAATTTGTATAGGTGCCTAAATTATGTACATACTCATATAGTAGGTACTACTAGATACATAAGTAGATATTATACATTACTTAGCTATGATCAAGTCAAGTTTAATAACATAAAGTCAACATATGTTTCTGTTTGTACATATTTGCTTATCATTCATGTTAATTCATACCAAATAAACAATAAAATTATATTTAATTGCCTAGTCAGTATATATTTGAATAAATTAGGTACCAGAGCAGAATTTGAGTACAGCATGTTATAATGATACGGTACATACTCGTATTTACCAAAAATTAATATTTTATAAAAAATTGTAGCTAAAAAAAGGCTTCGAAAATGTGATAATTAGTGGAATTTTTTATTTCATGTTTTAATTTGTGTTTGATGTTTTTAGTAGTATTTTATTAGGCATTAACCTTTATTTTAATGAAAAATAAAAATAAAAATAATGTAGGTACCCAAAATAATGTTGAATAAATGATGAGTGTGACAAATGAAATCATTTTTTTACTTTATGTTATTTGACCGATCTCAATTAGTAGTAGGTAGGTATATTTTTGGTATATGTACTGTACAGTGTACATATTTGATGCTACGATTCAGAACATTTATAGCTTAGATAATTTTTGAACCGACCTAGGGTGGTCGGTGTTGTTATAAAAAATACATATCTACAGTAGAGGTCTAGTATAACAGATATTGGTTATATTGAATTAAGAATAAACAGTAAAAATTATTTTTTATTTTGGATTGATGGAGTTTTCAATTCTATCAGTTTATCGATCATTAGTATAGTGAAATTCAATTTTTTAAACGACTTGTTGATCAATATTACCGTACATAGGTAAATCTATTCAAAATTACTCATAAATAGAGTAAGTCTGTATATAATATATGGTTTTCATAAAAATACTTGTGCATCATATCAAGAATAACATGACACTCGACCACATCTACATATAAGTAATAGAGATGCCTCGTCATATATTGACGCTTCACTATGCAATACTTAGATATCGAATACATAGATTTATCTACAGTCGCAAACATAATACTACGTACACCCAACATATTGGCCATTTTTAAAAAAATTTATCTGATATATGTATATATAAAAATTTCACCGTCAATTATGTTATTTTAAGCAAAAGAAAAAAATTTTAATCCTAAGAAAATCTCGTTATATAAAATAGGTACATACTGAATATGTCAATCATTCGTTATTTAGAGACATTAATGTTAAGTCAAACGGCGTTCGTTATATCGTCAATTCGTTATATTGAACCTCTACTGTATATACCTTTATGTAAAATCAAAAAAAGTAATCAAATCACCAGAAATTACTAAATGAAAACTGAAAATTCTCCTATAATTAATGTCTACTAAAGTTGTCACTAAATAACTAACTTTTATGCTTTATTCTATAAACTTAACTAACCAAATTGAAATATGTACATCAACAAATACCCATAAAATAGAACATTTTCAAATTTAAATAAGAGAAATGAGAGTAACAATTCAAAACTTTTGCAAACAATTTATTATGAAATATATATATAGAGTAGACTGATGCGATTCTACTTACTTCACTTCCATATATAAAAGTTTTTGCATACAACACACAACAAAGTCGAATTTTCTTCCGGAAAATGTTTGATATACATACATACATATATACATATTTATGTCAGTAATAAAAGCTATATGGAATGATGCATTTTCTATCAATGTAAAATTTCACAATGTTGTACTAATTAAAATATGACAGTTACTTATATATATAATTTTTGTTAGCAAACTTTTAATGACTGTTAATGTGAAAAGTTACATTTGTGAAATAAATTTTGTAGCTTCTTTTTTCAGGTAATGTGAAAAATTAATTTGTCATTTTAGAGAGAAAAACAGATGAGGGAAAATAAAATAATTTAAAGATATGTTTTATGTAAATATATGTAATGTAATTTAGTGTTGATTATGTGTTTTAATACTGACGATTAGTTTATTTTTAAATTTTTAGTTTTAAGTTTGGTGTATAAATATCTGGCAATTTAATTTATGAACATTATGAGAATATTGACGTCAACATAATATATAAAACAGATTTTATTGAGTTGTACTTTGAATAAATACAGGGTGTTTCAAATACAAACATGTAGGATCAATTTATTATAATATATAGAGGATTTTGCGATGTAACACTTTTTGAGTAAAACTTTAAAAATAGCTGTCTTCCAACTGTCTTTTAATTGAATCAAATGTTTAGAAATAATAGGCCATGTCACACAGTGTTGTCATTGTTTAAGTGATGTACGATGCAAACCAGTTTAACAACAGTCAAGTGATGCCACATGCCACACTTAGTCTTCTTGCATCAGTGTTTCTTTTGTGAGTATATTTGCATGTGTGAGAGAATTTGTTTATCATTCCTTGTTTTACTTCGTTGTATTGGTGTTGATGCATCCATAAACAAACTTGGTTTTTGATGCAAAATTCTCTACAAATGACAACAGCTGTTACCTCCCGTACGTCTTGCCTATAAAACCTGTTTTGGGCGCCCAATGACAACAGCGTGTGGCATGGCCTAATGAATTCACTAAGAAGTGTTCCTTTAAAATTCGGTCTACTTTTAGAGCATTAATCTGTTAGGTAAACGATTCGATTCACCTATTAAGCCTTTGCATCAAGTTTACATTTTCTGGCCCGATGAAAAGTATATTGGAACATCTAAGGAGGAGACTGCGGAACACATTCTATGTGAATGTGAAGCACTAGCCCGCAGCAGACTTCAATATTTGGGATCAGCCTTTCCCTCACCGAGGGAAATCACTACAAGCCTCCAGAATGGGCTGATTAAATTCCTAAATAGGATCAATACCATTATAGGAGGAGTGTAAACCAGAGGTATAGTACAATAGATCTACAAAGATCGCGGTGCTTAGGGACTAAATGGACCAACCTCAATTCTAATCTAATCTAATCTAACATCTAAGGACTACTAATAGTCTATCTTCAGGAATTATAAATTTTGCCTACTGTGTCATTCTAAATAAATTGTCGCATCATTTCGGTTAATTTTTTTTTATATTCGAGCAAAGCTCAACTATATATAAACTTTACAATCGGTGTTGCAATTGTTTAGATTTGATTTGTACACAAATAAATAAAGAAAAAATATTATTTTTTTAAATAGTCAACTTACCCCTTTCCCTGTAATGAGTTTACCTTTGGCTTTTAACAACATTGTGAACAGTACCAACCGATGATACTGACATAAGATAAGATAACTATAGTAACTACTAGCACAGGTACTACAAAACTTATTTATTTACATACGAGTACATCCACTGCACGCCAATATTTAAACATAGGAAAATGTCACAAACAAACAATTGTACCTACTCAACTATCATTAAACACGTCCGATACTAATCTCTGATAATATTTAAACGCGTTCTGGTATGCGTATGCGCACACAAACAAAAACACAAAACAAATTATTGAAAATTAAGTATATTTTCCAATCTTCTTAATAATATAAATTAATACAGAAATTACCATTTTGGAAAACAAAATTACATCAGCTTGTTAGGAAAGTTTCCCTTTATTAAATAAACATAGGAAAATTTGATAAAAAAAAACAAAAAACTTTTGTACTTACGTACCAAACGTACTCAGCATATCTAAAATAAATTATGCCGCGGCGAACCTTGTCATGTTTTTAGCACTCAAAATATATTAGATAGATGTTCGCCTTTTTTTTCTCTTGCTGTGTGTGCGTGGGTATTTGTATATATGTATACATACTTATGTATATGTTTATCTAAGGAAAAGCGCAAAATATTTTTCCACAACTGAAATCCTTTTGTTGCAAAAACTCACGTGAACATTTTCTTTTTTGAAATTTGTACGATCAATTTTAGCTATTCATGAAACGTTTTCCATTTCCAATTTATTGTGATTTAGTTAACGGAACAAAATAAAAGGCTGGTAGGGTTGGCAAAAAAAAAAAAAAAATTTTTGGACATTAAAAAAAAAAATTCATAAAGAGTTTGGAAAATGAAATATCGCACGACAATCAGATGTCAAATAAACATTTTTCGGTTATTTATTGTAAGGGACTGGGTACGGATGTTAAATGCTAGATATTTTAGAAATTTCGGATTGCCAGTGTAGTAAATTGTGTAATATATTATTTTTAATATTTATTTTTTTTTTATATATTAACATATTTGGTATTTGGGACATAATATACGCATAAAAACAAATTATTATGTATGTGATATGAATAAAATGTATTATTTTCCGTTGTGAGAAAAACTTCCGAACATGATGTGCTTTCATGTAAAACAATATCATATAAAATCTAACTAGAACTAGGAGCGCTTTAAGTGCTACTATATAAATTTTGCTGTTTAATATGATATATATATATATATAGATATAGATATATATATATATATATATATATATATTTGTATGTATTACTTAGATATGTGTATATATACCAGTACCTACCCTATATAGTTATTTTACTCTCCTGTACCATATTCATTGTTTCCTTCATACAGCATCAACTTTAATTAACGTTCTTGGTTTATGGTGTAAGAAAAGCAAAAAAAAAAAAAAACTTTTAATGAATGGCTACAGTGTTTTATGTATGGATTTCCGGGCTAGGATTGAAGAAAAATATCTAAAATCCCTATAGCATGCTTTATATAGTTAGTAAGTATTGTATTATATAGGGATTTCTTAATCGTTTTGGTAACGACTTGATTACTTTACCTAGATATGTATTACATAATATATATTCTTTACCTACATAGTTAGTTAAATGAAAAGGTATTATGTTATTATCCAGAAGGGACGAGAAAAGTGAAAATGTAATAAGTTTTTCTTATGTTTGCTGAAATGACTTTATGTTTCTTTTGTAATGTGATACTAAATATTCTTAGAGATCTTTTTTTTTTTTGTTGTCGTAAAGGTTAATTGAAGATTATTTTACAGGCCGCGGTAAGACTTGTCAATTTTCTTAATGATGATTTTAATCGGTTTCATCATTCCACTTGGAATGTGGAAAATCATTTATCACAATAATGAAAATTTTATGGTTCATAAACTTCAAAAGGACATCCAACAGCTCTGTTTCTGGTCGTAATTTTCATCTAAAATCGTATTCCTATAAAATGCTTAAGGCTGTTTTGAACTTCTATAGGCAAATAATTTTATATGAAATCTTCGATAGTAATATCGACAATCCAAAAACAAAAAAATATGTTTTCCGATCAAGACTCTACTCTACACAATCGTTCCTACAAGGGAAGACAAGTCACATGTGGTTGGATTCAAAGACCTCCTCATTAATGAAACCGCACGGAAGAGAATATGCCATTTTAAAAAAGTTTTATTAACCTGTGATCAATTCAGAAATGATATATGAAAAATAACAAGATACAGTCAAAATTCACTATCCTGAAAAATATTCCTAGATATGTGTCTAAAGAAATTAATCTTATACTTATAAGAAAAGTCTAGAACTACTTTCTAATAGGTGCATAATCTAAAGAATCAAAATAATATGACAAGGTTTCTACGTCGAAGTAATCAGAAAACTCTTCATTTATATCTAACACAAATATTGTGAATCTGATGATTCCCAATCGGAAAAAGGAACATTTACCTATAAATACATGAATAACAAAAAAAAAGGGAACAGATGGTTATTGATAGTGTTAGAATTCAATATAATGTAGGTACTGCAAGTTTTTATAAAATTGGTTCTGCCACAAAACAATAGAAACTGTTCAATATGAAAATATAAAAATTTAATTGAGAAACACATACGACATTTCTGCACTAGCACGCTACTAAAATATTTGCGTATGTACATAAAAAACTGCGATAAAATATTCAGTGATAAACAAGATACAGAAGTTAACAGAAGTATATTTATAAGAAAAAAAAATTATATTTAGAATTTATAACACGGCAATAAAGAAATATTCCGAATTTAGATCATCAAATTTAGTTTGAAAGAGTAATTTTTTTTTTCTTTTAAATAATTAAATAAATTAAATTAAATAAAAAGTGTGATGGATAGTTTAGAAAAAATTATTATTTCTTACGGTTTAATGTGATATAATTTGAATAAAAATAAAATGAAATTAACAAAAGACAATGGGCTAACTGTTATTAATTATAATATGTCTGTTGAAGAAATTTTCGTTTCTTCTAAGTATCATAGAAGTTTTTTATTTTTTTCTTTTTTTATGTGGTTATATACAATTGTACATATGTAGTTAGCATAATATTACTTTGCAAATTTATGTAAATACAAAATATATGATATATATTATGATAAACATGTGTACTCCATCTATTATATCTGTCTGTATTATTTATTGTTTACAAAGTGGAATGATGTAATTTTCATTTAAAAACAATTTTATTTTATTTTTTTTTTTTTTATTTTTGTTTCAGATTGATGAACGTTTTTCCCATTTGAACGAGAGACAACGGCCTAGAAACATCATTTTCTATTAAAGAAAAACAATTTCTCGCGGTGTACCTATACAAAAATGATTATAAAGATGGCACAATGGCCCTGGAGAATACAATTCGTTTGCAATTAGTGTGTAAAGAAGTGTTTTGTGATTGCTCTTTGTATTAGTAATATTTTTGTTTAGATTTGTTGGCTGGCAATTGTTTTTTGGTGTACCTATAGAAAAAGAAAATCTACGAATTTTAAAAAAGGGGACAGTTCAGTGAAAATTAAATTTTCCCTTTTTTTTACGGTTCAAGCTGCGGCACAGTAATAAACGTAATTCGGTTAAGGTGCGTATACTTACGATCGACGACGGGGAACATTTGAAAAGTGTAAAACAAAAAATTATATTTCGTGTCACAGTAGAATAGGTAGGGTTTATTGGATATAAATCAATAAAAAAAATGTTTTTATTTTTCTAAATAAAAAAAAAAAAAAATCTGAACCGAAAAAAAGAAAAAAACATTTTCCACAAGTAAATCCATACCGAGACACGGAGTTATGTCTTTCGACGGTATAAAAGTTTTTCGTTATTGAATTTATATGATGAAATTTGATAACCAACTTTTTTTGGGGTGAATGCTTTTTTTTTCTGTGTTCGAAAGTGGTGGCATAATCCAAAAAGAAGTACTAATGTGTTCAAAGAAAACGTTTTACAAAGAAAATGTATCGGAAAATTGAACTTAAAAGTTTGAATTGGAATTGGGATTTAAAAAACCTAATACTAGAGAAAGTGTGGAAATTCAGTTGATTCAACCCTAAAAAAAAATAAATAAAAAAAATCTATTCGAATTACACGTGATTTTTGGATTGTTTAAATTATTTATTGGTACAAAAGAACCATCGTTCGTCAGATATATAGACTGTGTCAATTGAAGCTTAATGGTTGTAGGTATGTGAAATGTGGAAAGTTTAATGTCTACCAAAAGTGTTAAATTTAGATTGGAATAACAACACTACTTCGTCTCTGTGTGTGTGTGTTATACATATTTATTTGGTACTGTGTGTGCTCTACGTGAAACAAGGTGAATTTCCGCTATCAAAATAATAAATCTAAAACAAATATACAGGTACTACATATCCATATATTGTATGTTCATAATGTAATTGCTATTCAACATATAAAGTAGAGAGTCACTTATCTTGGTAAATAAGCTCTAGTATATGTATGTATACCATTTTGTATAACAGTGAATTTAATTTATTTAATATTTTACCTACTCGGAAAATAATTAAATAAATAAAAAACTTTACCGAAAAGCTTTATAAATATTAAATCAGTATACTAGACTGTTCGTGAGATTGTGTAAAAGTCCTTCTCAGAATTAATTATCAATATTGCATTACTTTTATATTCCGTTTGACATTTGTGTTAGTATATTATTTAGAATTCTATCGTCCTTTTTTGTAATCTGTAAAGTATGAGCTTTAATTATTTGACTTCATATGAATTAAGTTGTTTTCTAAAATAATTCATAAAATTTTGGAGACTTTCGTAAATAAACAAATTTTGTTTGTTGTGCCATTTTTTTTTTTATTATTATTAAAGTTATTATCATAAAACGCGACCTTAAAGAAACTATTTTTATACAAAAAAAATTCACAACAACATTGTAGCTTCCATCATAATGTACATATTTGCATTTATAATTTAATTTTGTGGTTTGTGTACCTGTATATAACAATTTCAAATAAATAAAATGGTTTTTATCACAAATAATAAACAATAATAATAATCATTACAGTAAATATTTTTAAAATAAACAAAAATTCAAATAAAAAAATAATAAAAAAAAAAGATAAAATAGAAAATATGAAATGTGTATGGAATACGAATAAATAGTAAAACTACACGTCTACATCGTGTCATAGTTAATTAAATTTGCGGTCATACATTTCAAAGTTTGGTTAACCAAACACTAAAATGGGATGTGAGCTTGGTAAATTAGCGGCAAGCACAAAATCGGATGGCAATAATGCATTGGGACCAAGTGAGCCACCACCACCAGCCGCACCAGATCCCCGATTGCCCTTAACAGCAAAACAAAAATATACAATGATTGCATCATGGAAAGGAATTAGTCGAGCTATGCAGCCTACTGGAATTTGTATGTTTATCAAGTGAGTAATTTACATCTATTTTGATTGTAGATAGTAGGAAATTCTAAAGAATTAAATATTTTATGAATTTTTGGTAGTCATATAACTAAGTGATTGTCACTGTACAAAGTTGACTTTCACTAAATTACATATTTAAAAAATAATGGCAATCAAAATTTACATTACTTTCATACATATATGTAGGTGCTTTTAGTATGTATGAGGGTATTTTGAGTAAATGTTGGTGGAGCAAGTATGTGCTAGCATTTAAACCTCTTTTGTGTATGGCTAAAAGGATTTGTACTCATATATAGCCTCATCAAAGTGATAATTTCAAATGGATTTCACTATAGAATGTGCAAGACCTTTTAAGCCTTGTTTTTATAGCAACTAATAAAAAATGATATACATTGAAATAAATGGAAAATGTACTATTATGTACACACATTAATAATAGCTGCCTAAGGCTATCAAAAATAAAAATTGTAAAAATATTTTCTACTTAAATGTTCCTTATTTTTCTTATACCCAAGAAATTAGGGCCTATAATATACCAAATTTACTGCTAATTAGATGGAAAATTTCCAACAATTTCAAAAATGCTTTACCTGGGCATTTCATATACCCTCCTAAGTCGTCTAAAATGAGCAAAAACCAATGAGACATAAAAATAAATTCAACAAAACATAATTCTTTATGTAAACCTTTTATTTAAGTATTATTATACATACCGACGCCTCATTTTTGCCCATTCCCCCTGGAGATGTTGACTTATACTTGTTTTACACTGCATATAAATAAAAATTCTTCAGTTGGCTTTAAAAATTGATTAAGGATAAACCAATATACATAATATTGTCAAATTGAATGATTGATTGATTGGGAAAAATAAAGTTATCTAGCTGTCTACTATAGCTATGTAATCCAGACATGGGCTCGTAGAAGGTACATAGGTATATTTGTGACCAAAAATAAATAAACATTTTATATTGATTCATGTTCTATATTATGTATAGTTAGAAGCATATATATGAATATATGTATGTATGTATGAGAGAAATAAATTCCATTTTATATCGATGGAGTATATAAAATTCTATCAAAAGAAAATGGACATTTTTATATGAAATATTTTCATAACAGAAGAAAACACTCGGTCGCCTTTGATGAATATATCTATGTATTCTATCATACGATATGTATATGTGTATTTGTATATATACTTATTTATATATCCTTTATCTTATATAATATCGAAGGCAGCGAAGCTTTTATATCCCTTATTCTCTATCCCTATATATATATAATGTTAAAAACCAAGCTCAATTCGCTATTGTCGAATCTAGAATGTCCTATCGGCATGAATGGATGTGTGTGGTGTGGTTTTCTGTATTAAATAGCTTTGCTTCTGGCTCCTTATTCTATATTGTTCCTATTAAGTAAACGGGTTTTGTATTATGCATACAGTCTTAACACACAACCATCACCATCATCTACCATTTTGTATCATTTATTCCAATGGCACAGTTTTTTTTCGACTTTTCTTTAGCTAAAATTTGTTTTTTCTCTTTATTTCTACTCTGCGGTATAACTCACTTATGTTTTATATATATATGTATACATATACATATATACTGACGTATAAGTTCTACTACGTATGCATACATACACATTAGGGTGGATTATTTTTGTATGGAGAATTTTGGATTTAAGATTTGCCAAAGCCCTGGGGGCGGAAAACTTGTGTTATTGCCTAAAAATCTTAAGTTTAAAATTTTGTGGTCAAAAATTGGTAGTTTTTTCAGTTTTTGACTTATAACTCTTCAACCAATAGTTTTAACTGAATTTGATGTATG
>JANSTT010016768.1:0-20075 GCA_026745375.1 Platyura marginata | reverse complement strand
GTACAATGTACATATACAATAAATGGATACATAAAATTATTATGGTAGATATTATAACATTATAAATTCAGATTGTATTCCATTATCAAAGTCAATTTAGAATTTAGATCAATTATATAATGCGGAATGAGTTATTTTAAAATTTTGTTTTGTTTTTTGTATTAAAACTGTAGGTACCAGTAAATAATAAAGTTTTGAGAGAAGAAAGCAAAAATAACATTCAAATGTATGTCAAATATATACCTAAGTAGCTGAAAATTAACAATCACTATCATTATCAATATAACAGCAGTCCAAAACTTAAATCATTGTTGAGATTCTGACTGTCTCGACATCGATAAACTGACAAGCGATATACTGTGGACGGTCGGATGCACTATTTGTGAGAGAATGAATTTCGCAATGAATTTTTTATATCTAGCAGATACACGTACCTTTCAAAATGAACTAACTGATGTGCTGAATTGCCTTTTTAGCTGTCAGTTTATCGACTTATCGTTCTTTGTGTTGTATAAAGAGAGATTACCATTTTTGATCCACCGTTAACTCTTATATAACCCTTCACATATTTCTTATTTAGACATGAATAGAGTGTATTCAAGAAAAGAGGTGAATCGGTGGAAGCTTCGACGCATACTTGGCTGTCTTTTTTTGTAAAAAATTTAATTTTTCGTGTTTTTTTCGACTTAATAATAATAATAATATATAGGTACATATATATATATATATATATAATTAAATTATACATACAAAAAGCTTTTTTTAAATATAATATACCTAAGGCTATAACCATTCATAAACCCTTAAAGTCTCCCCATAAGAATTACTATAAGTGAGGGTGTCAGTCTTTTTATTAGAAAATTACCAGAGATTTACCAGTTATATGAATCAATATGGCTCTAATTTACCTGTTTTTTTTTTATAAATCCATACAAATAGTAAATACCTAATTACACTAGAATAAAAATAATAATTGTTAATGTAAATAGTTAGTAGCTACATATTTACATAGGTATATACATATATCATCAACGCATTAAATGTGTGTAGAGATCTAAAGATACTTATATACGTAGGATATTAATTGTATTCACACAAATATTGTCAATTAAACTCCAATTATTTGTTGTTGGTACCCCAATTATGTGTTTAATGTCTATAATGTAGATATAGACATAGTAGATATATTAAATTTAATGTTGTTTTTAATGAAAATATATATTTTTAGTTTGACAAAATCAGTTTGTTAATTAAATTTCGATTGTTTCATTCAATTGAAAAAATATTATTTTTTGAAAATTGTATTTTAACAAAAATTATTTGTATTTAATTAATCAATAAAGCTAGTGATTTTTTTATACAAAATATGTACTTATAAATATGGGTAAACAATTTAAATCATTTAGTAAATTTAATTAAATAGTTATCTCTTGAATATTCATTACGTGATTAAAAATGTATATAATTACGCTTAATTACTTCATTTAAAATGCAAACAAAATAAAAAACGCTAATAAATTAAAATCAAAGAAAATATTTCCCGCTGATGTAGGTTATCCTGTAATTTTCAATTTTCTAATTAACTTCAATGGACAAGTTTAAAAGCTGAAATTTATTTCGTTAAAATCTCAGTTTGCTTTGAAAATAAATCCCCCGAATTACTTATGCGGATCACAATTTTCTAATAAATAACATTTAATCAAATTACAAACAATCAACAAAACAAAATTTTCAAATTGGAATTAGAGCCTTCGTCGTCCTTTGTGTTTATAAAGTTGCTAAGGCTGAATGTTTGAGTAAAATATAATCATTTCATATTATTACCTACTATAAGAAGCCGCACCATATACATACATACATACATACATATACGTTATACTAGAGTGAAAAGATATATCAGAGCAATTTTCGCAACTCAAAATAATATTTCGTTTAATCTAGGGATGTAGAGTAGTGGCTGTATATATGATAAAAAAAATATAATCTTATTAGAAAAAACTGTCACGTACACGAATGACTAGGCCCACCAAAGAAATTTGTACGTGCCTGGACTACATTTATTATGTTCGAAACCCAAACACAACATGAAAGCCAAAAACGAGCTGAGTGCATTTGCAGACTTATTTGTCTTTTTATCTAGCAACAACAAAAAAAAACCCCTCCGATCGATACTTTCTCCATATAATATACCGCACTGATGAAAAAGAAAAACAATGGAAATTTGACACTTTTTGTATTGAATTTTATTGAAACAAAAGCACCTGGACAGGATGTTGGCATTTTAAATTGTTTGCATAATATGAGTAAAATATGGGGTGTCTATCGGTTACATATATACAAAAAAAAGATTCACAAATAATATGCATTCTCTTTTATGTAACGTAAATATGTGCAATATGTCCATAAGGGAACGAATTGGCAATGAACTCTGTCTTACATTATAAAGATTGGAATTAGTTTTTATCATTATTTTAATCCTGACAGAAATATCCTGATTAAATAGCGGTTAAATGTATTCAACGCCAGTATTAGCCTTTGTTCACATTATTTGTTAGACTAACCACTTACATAATCCAAAATAGTTCGAAGTTAAATTCCAACTCTGATGATGAATGTTCTTAAGAAAATATTGTACGATAAACAAGATACCCCTGGGAACAAAATTTCACAACTAAATTTTCGTCAGAGCGATTTTATAGAAGAAGAATTTGCAAATTTATTTTCCGATACATTTTATCTTATGTACGAGTATATACACATTTACATTCCTGGTTCTATTATAGAGAATATTGAACATTTCTCTTCTCTTCTCTTCTCATTAAGTAACTTTATCATCATATCAAAAAAGTAAAATATTTTTTCACTATTTGAAAATCTTTTCCTACACAAATTGGCATCTGCAATATTTTCCTTATGTGCCTACAGTTTCAAGAGTGCCCTCCAAATAACTTGGTCTTAGTTCAACTATTATACTGAATACATGTATCCCTCCTATAACACGGTAGATAGGTTCCAACATACATAATTATGTGCTGTACGAAACCGTGTTGTATGAGATTAAGAGAAAGTACATACATTTTCGCAATTTTCAAATCGTTTTACAGTGAAACCGTGTTATAGGTGGGATACCTGTAAAGCACTTGTTTTGCTTGAGTGGAAGTTAAAACTCTGAACTCACTCGCGGATTTAGCCATTTACGGAGCCAACTTATTTATTTAAGTTTTATCTCATATTAATATTAAAATTTCTATTTGTTTCAGTAATAACAAATGGATATAAATAACACAACGGATAAAAAATGGGCGATAGTCAGAAATACTCTGCACAGGAAACAATACAGGTGAGTTGAAAATTAATATTTCAAAAATTTTCAAAGTTGTCATCTAAGTATATGAGTGGTTCCAAAACTTTTTCGAATCACGGCGTTTTAACTATGATTTTCCCATATAACAAAGCTTTGGTCGATAAGTTTGAAGTACAATAAAATTAAATCGCCACTAAGCTATCGTTTTATTACATGTTTTGATGAAAACATAAATTCTCAACCCTAAATGTTTACTCAACATACAGCAATACAATTTTATGGTTAAAATGTGGTATTTTTATGTTACGAGCCAAAATAATTTACCCCTCTATTAACAATTTTAAATATTTCCCATTAAGTAATTTAAATTCAGACCAATATTATTTATATCAACTATAATATATTTGAAAATTAGTCACAGTTTTACGCCCGTATAGTAAATATTTGTTCCAAAACCATTACATTAATGGGTTCGTTTATATGCCATTCCATCCCGTCATCCCAACCCATACCAAAATTCCCAAGTGATAAATGCAATCAAGTAGAAAATTAGTAAAACAACACAGTTTTAAATAAAATACCCACACAGTTTCATTAAAGCTCGTGTATACACCTACCTAGTATTTTAATCGTTTGGAATTTATCAATGAAATTTTAATAGAAAGTTATATCGTCATTAGTTAATGGGATGTTATTAAGTCTGGATCTACTAAACTGTTGAATGGATTAAGTGTTATAAAGGGAACGTATGCAAACTAACTATGAATTATGTCTATAGAGATATTCGTTAGTGTTCAAGTTATTAAAATTTTCTGTGAAAAAGGGAGCTACGCCACTTGTTGATCATCAAGATAACTATTTTATAACAATTAAGATTTTTCTACAATAAAATTTGTTTTTTAAGTCATAATGGTTACATTAAAAGCTTTGCGTATCATCACATCACAGTAATTTTTTTTTGTATTTCAGACTTTAAGTATTAGTCTCTTGACCACAGTAAGTACCATTATATTCTGTTCTATACAAAGATGACCATATGCAGAAACTGCATCAACAAATTGTGATTTTTGTATTAAATGATAGGTTGTTTTAACTATTCCCTTTACACAGTCTTTAAGTGATTTGTTTTAATTCAGACTACCTAGTGCCCCAATTAGTCTGGATTAACGAAGTTCTACTGTAGTTAAAAAAATAACTATTTTGAACATGCAAATAAACCACAGGGCTCTTTGCAAGAATTGTTTGTCATTCTTTAACTTTCTGTAAGAAACTAATATTTATTTGATGTAAGAAAAATAGCTTATATTTATATACAAACATATGTGTATTATGATACATGTGAATATACATATGTACCTACTTGGAGTGCGGTTATTTTCTTTGACCTTCGTCTCGTGTAAATGAGATTTTGATCCAACATATGGACACACACACACACAATATCTGTTTTATATGTACATACATACGTACATATTATGTTATTATTCATCCCATGTTTTCCCGAAATTGTCGTCATATCTATACAATTTTCGTAAAATCTCAGCCACTCCTTTATACATATAATGTAACAAAACAATTATAGCAATTTCGTATATAAGTATATATGTATATATATGTGTCTCTATAGCAAAAGTGTAATCACAGATTGTCGGGGCGTTTTTATTCAACCCTCCTGCTGTCTAATAAACACACACTCTTGAAAGGTTAATAAAATTGTTCTAGTTTTTATGGGTTCTCTTTGTTTTTATGACCATTATAGAAAGATATCGTATCGTTAATAATTATAGTCAATTTCATACTATTTGTTCTTTGGGCCTTAGCTATTTTTATAGCATAATCAACACATCTTTATCACTTAGAGAGAACGTTATCGCTAACATTTGAAATAAATTTATTTCGAGCACTTAATACACTCCCTTAATTCAACCCCTTTTTTCATTATGATCATCATAATTAATATATTTGCCATTAGCTTCGAATACCAGAATACATCAAAATCTACTCAAGCCATCCCTAATGAACAATAATGGCTAATAAAACAGTTATTGCACATACAGCAAATTAGTGTTGAACAACAAAACAACGCCAAAAGGAATCGTACCACAAAGAAAAGAAGGAAAAAAAAGAAAAAATAAAGAAAAAAAAACGCCAAAAAAAAGAAAACTTTTTCGGTAGGATCCAAACCAAATAATAAAGAAAAATTTTCCTTAACAAAAGAAAACTGGTAAAATATAGATGAAGATGCGGTGTGGTATGGTATATCATTCAACCCCCTGAACATCCCTTAAAGTACAGTAGGTATAGAGAGATATACATGTAATATTGAGAGGATAAACTGCGTTACAAGAAACGTATCCTTTATGTGTGCCAGATGTTGTTCGGCGTTGTATAAGAGTATTTATACTTATATAAAGGAAAAAGGAAACTTTCTTCATCACCCAGAACGTTTTCCGCACCAGCTTTGCCATATAGATAAAATTGTATACAAGGTGAATTGAAAATTCAATATTATCGAGGAGAAATAAAATCGCAGTCCACAAAAGACGAGCTCAAAAACTTTATTTACGTAACACCATGGAAAGATACTTTCGGTTTCGGTTTCAAACTTTATTTATTTTTTTTATTTTTTGTTAAATCGATTTTTCTATGAGATGGATATACAATCGGATATTCTTGATGATATATGATAAATAGTTTTTGTACATTTTTTTTTTTTAAGAAAATCACATGCGAATGGTTTTTCTACATATAGTATATTCGAGTATGTACGCATAAGATAAGGACATTGAGAGCGTAATTTATTATATAATATAACCTAAAATCTGGGGTCACATTATTTAATATAATATTACATAATATTATAAAAAATAATATTTTATGGATCAAAAATTTTTCTATGAATAAATTGCCGGAAAATAATCGAAAAAGGATGTAAATATTATAAATTGAAAGGACTTTATAGGATTCACTACTTACTTATATGTGATTTAGTTGTCATTTTAGTCACAATAATTTGTGAAATTTCTATTGTATTTTTTTTTAAATTTATCAACATTATGTATGTATATGTACAATGTACATAGATATTAAAAGATTAGGGTAAGAAAGATATAAAGAGAAGTATAAATTGTATTCTGTAGATTATGTAATGTCTATGTGGGAAGAAGGAATTTTTAAATCGTTTAAAATAACGTGTTTTTATTGGAATATTATTATTTTTATGATTGTCCCTTTCTATATAATTAACATTAATTAAACATTGCTTAATTTTGAAGTAATGCCAGTTATGAATATCCAACCGCCTTGCCTCAGATTTAAAGCTTCATATTTGTGAAAAACAATTACGTGCATTCTTTAGCCAGTATTTAAGTTTCCATTCCAAAAACATTTGCTATATCCATTGAACCATGTCTACCTTTTATTTATTTCAATTTTTTTAATAATTTACTAGGAAGTTCGGGAAAGGATCGTTGGCACGTGATTAAATTGTTACTTATCTGTTTCCAGAATTTTCTTCTATTGATGTGAAGCCACGTAGAAATACAAGGTTTTTCATTTCGTCTATTATTGTTATTTATTAAATCTCAGCTTCCTTATGAGTTGTAAATATAAGTTTTAACGTGTTCACTGTTCTTTACTTGATTATTGTTTCTTTTTTAGTTTTTAAATGTTTAATTTTTATGTTGCTTGTTGCTGCTTCGGCGGTTGGAATGATACTTCTCTCCATACAAAATAGCCATTCCAGCCAATCCGATACCGTTTCATCAATGTATATGAATGGTGAATAGGACATTATGACGGGAAAATAGATGGAAACGTTAGATCAAAATTTTACTCATATTCTTTATGTGATAATAAAATCAGTCAGTACGAGTATATGTATTTTGTTTCAATTTTTTTTTTTTACTCAAATAAATCAAAATTTCTTTTTGTCTTTACAGTAATTCTGTCCTTTATACCAAAGTGTATATACATATGTATGTATGTAGGTACTTCTGTATTAGACATAGTAAAAGTACTTTTAGGGCCATAAAAAAAACTTTGACGTTATATAAGTAATGGTGAATAATATATAAAAAGAGAAACAGTAGTAAAAGGAAGAAGATAAAATTTGTTAAAAAAAATAAATAAATAAAGATATTCAATAAACTCCAAAAAACAAGTTCTTCCTTTTCCGCCTGAAAATAAATCAACTCTAAAGTACCCATTTATTATAAATATCCAATTTTTGAATTAAAAAAAGTTGAAAACAATCGCAATAAAAATGATAAGTGGTATAAATGTTGATATATGTTTATATCTGTAGGAAGTGAGGAATACTTAAATCATTTATATTTATAAAGATGGTAATAGTGCCTTTTTTCAATGCAATTGAGTCTTTAAAAATCCATAAGATAATGAATTTTCAACAGCGATATTTTAAACGCTATTCACGTTCACCACTCTCGGCGATAAAAACATAAATTTTTTTCTGAAATTTCTTATAAATAGCCAACGATCTCGCTTACGTTTTATATTCATCCTTGATACAATTTGCAGTTAAAGGATAAAATGGTTTTCTTCCATATAAAAGTATTTTCTCAGTTCCCGCACTTCTTCTGTATAGACACAAAAGACGAGAAACTTTTCTTCGACTTTATCCCAGCGCTAGACTTAATATTTATGGAGGGTACCCGGATATAGGGTATATCGTTATATTCTGTATATGTATGTTTATGGGAAAAGGGTCCACAAATAAATTGTAAATGTTGATAGTAAACAGAAGACGCAAGCCAATTCAGGAGTAAACTTATGCGAAAGTTTTACATAAAGTACCATCTAGAATATATTGTTTGTTTGGATTTTTTTTCAGATTAAGTTTTGTGCAAATATGTAGCAAAAGTATCATTTTGTCAGTTTGTTGAGTTCTTGACAAAGTATATATGTAAATAGACCCAACATAGTATTTGATTGGCTATACATTCAAATAGAAGTGTGTAGATTCTTTTATTTAAAAGGACGAACTTTTATTTGGGGACTTTTATTTCTTCTTTTATTTAGAGTTTCATACATAAACACCTTCATATGGAGATTTTTTAGTATTACTTATCAAATAGATATGTACGCACTTATAAGTATGTGTGTTTTTTATATGAAAATTCATTTGGTTGAAAGTAGATAACTTTTACATAAATACTGAATTGAGAGAAACTGAAATTCGAAAAAAATTTATTCGTAACTATTTTGACAGTGTCCCGAAGGGATTTGTTGATCTTGAAAAGAACAAATATTGTGTGTAAACATAGATTAAACATTAAAATGTCCTACGTTCATATAAATGTTGTTTAAGAGTATATCAAAAATTTTAACCCGAAATGGAATCAAAATATTTTATAATTTTACAACGAACACCTCGTGTCCGTATAAGCTGTTTTCGTGAATTTGTATAAATATAACCAACAATTGTATAAATCATTTATATAACACAAATTCCGGTGTTACATACAGATGTACCTATTTATTGTTTAAATTAAAAAAAAAAAAAAATTCAGGAGAAACCACTAAAAAGTTATTTGAAAAGTTATTTCCATATGTTTGTATGTATTCCATTGTATGTACAAAATATTCCGAATATTCTATTCACAACCACTTGTTTAATTAACCGACAGTTCTGATGTTCTGGCCGTTTGCCAAAAATTCTATACAAAACTTTACAGGTTTCTGTAATTTTACATTTTCTCATTATCATGGATAGCCCTTTAGCATCCGTATTACATTCAGGACAATTTAGTTTTTCAATAATCACAAAATACTTAATTCAAGTTAAGTTATGAAATTGGATTAAATGGAAACAATTTCAATGTCAGTAAATTAAAGTACCTACTTTTGGGCCGGAAAATTACATCTTTACGAAAAGTTTGCGACGTGGAAAAGCTGGAAAAAGTTAAAACGATTAATTGGGGAACAAAAGTTTTTGATTGAACGTAATTCTACAACGTCTACACAGTCTATATGTCTATATACATTTTCTATGTTATGTACTTAGAAATATTTATAGGTGTTATAGTATATATGAAATTGTTTAGCCTATAGAGTTACTTAAACATACGGAATATGTCCCCCTAATTTTCTATGGGCACTGCTCCCTTTTATAATATGAATAACATCAAAGTACTTCAAATCAAATTAATAACCTCAATAATTCTGTCTTAAATTAGTTACGCCACCCCACAGACATGGCTTAAAAAATTGCAGAACACAACAATACAAACAATAAATAATACAAGTTTTTAGCTAATTCCTCCTTTTATATTCAAATCAACAATAAGGAACAGACACAAAAAACCTGTGTACAATGCACACGAACTATGTACAATACATACCACCTTTCCTTCGTCAGGGTATAGAGGACGGAGAAAAAAAAAACCAGGAAAATTTCAAACTTGAATGAAGGAGGAAATTCAACTTAAAGGACATGACGGGAAAGTGAAAAACGAATTAATAAATCACAAAGCACCCCTCTTGAAAATTTTATGAAACAAAGCTCGTAAATTATGGAATACGTAAGACTGGGAAGGCACAAGTACGATGTTTAACGATTTTTTTTTCTTTTGCTTCTTTTTTTTTGCGAAAATAATTTCAATTTGGAGTTAAGGGAGCTTTGAAATGCGTTAAATTATTGAACTTTATCTGTACGGTTGTTTTTAAAAACATTTTTTTAAAGGTACCAAATATATCAGACTGTGAGAGGAACCGACAGATAAAAAAAAGGAAGAAAGAAGTAAATAAAATACACGTTAGTACGTATATCTTTAAAGTAGATGAGATTAATCTTTGGAATGCTGTTTCTTTTTACTTTAAGATGGGAAAATCGAAAAAAACCTACATATTTTTACACTTTTTAAGTGGAAAATTTATTTATTCGAGTATTAATTTCATTGTGTTCTTCTATAAATCTTTCTTTCTGTACAATGTAGTTCTGTTGTTCGGCACTATTTAATTTATGTGTATTTGTCTAAGTTAAATTAATTGTCCATAAATATTTTAAAATAATTTTGCTTGAATTTATACAATACAATACCCTTAGTTACGTAACGCGCGACTTACACAGTAAGTTAAATTAAAAATAAAAAGTTTTTTTTTAAATCAAATTCAACTTAGGTAAAATTCAAGTTACGTAAAGGATTACCTACTTACATAAATCGGGGTGTTACTGTACTTTTATTTAAGTTAAGTCGTTTCATCAAAGCTAATTTGTTGATTTGTTGTAATTTTTGGTAGTTTTTTTTACATTACCTGAAACAACATCAACAAAAAGAATCAAAATTGTTATTATAAAAAAGTATTTTATTTGTACTCAGTTCCAGATTTAGTTTAAAAAGTTAGGATTTCTAAGTTTTGGATACAAACAGTTTTTGAATTTCCAAAAAATGTGGGTCCACTCTATTAGACAATAATTCCTATTTCTAACTGGGTTTTCAAATATTTTGAAGGTGATAGACTACATTTTTAGGTAACTTCTATAATTATATGCAGTCGATTAAATTAATTTATTATTTTTAAGTAAAGTAGTCAATTTTACTATAAATACTTTTGGATGTTGTAATTTTTAAATAATCCTACAAACAATGCTAAGCTTATATTAGAATTTACTGCTGGTTAATATTCATTTTAGTGTCCCACAAACAGATTTTTTAAGACATTTTAGTAGGACTAAAAAGAAAATTACGAACAAACAACTTAATCTAAAAATAAATCCAAGGTGTAATAATCATAAATTTAGGCACCCAGATCCCACAAAATATCATAACTCAAGACTTACCGGGCGGAAAAATCACAAACCCAAACACACTCAAACTCCGTCAACATCCCCAAAAGGCAAAAGCACAATATTCCATCTCTACACGTTCTGTTTGTACGTGTTACGTCGTTGTGTTGTATTTTGCGAACATGTAATTCCACAGGGAACACGATTTTTTTTGAATATGGATTTTACATTAGAATATGTGCGCGTGCGCAACACGTGGTTTTTGCCACCACCGAAATTGTGAAGCTTGAGAAAATGTTTTGCTCTGTTGTCACACGCACTGGTAAAATCGGGATTCATGATGGAGAAAATCTAAATGCGTGAAAAGGATGCATTTATTGAATGTAAAATTTTTGGATAGTAAAAATGGGATGAGAAACTTTTACTCATAGATGCCCGCATATACTGGCGCTTGCTTGTGCGGAGCAAAGTGTATTATAACCGAAAAGGTGTTTGTATGAAAAGCATGAAAGTGTGATGGGTGGGTTTGGTTGGGAGGAAGTTATTACTTTATCTAAATATTTTGAATGTTAATTTTGGGAAGATGATGTTTTTAAATGACTTTATTTAGTGATGTTGTGTTCATTTATAATACACTTGGGGTTGGTGAGAGTTTTGGTTGAGGTAAATGTAAAGTTTTTGGGGTTCGGTTGAAAAGATGATGATATACTTAAAGTATAAGCAGAATTTTGCCAATTTGGCACTGGAGAGACACTTTGATGTTGAATATTTAGTTATGATTATGACATTAATTTGATTTAGCAACAAAAACCTCATTTGCCTAAATATTGTCTAAAGAACAAAATGGTTTTACATATTATAAAAAAAGACATTTTTTTTGTTTTTATACGGATAATTTTAAGTTGTCTTAAATCTTTAGGTACATATTTTAAATGTACTTTCTTCTTATTAAAATGTATCTCACCAAGAGAGAGTAAAAGAGATTAAAAATCTCATGTGGAATAATTACTGTTTTATTGTATCAATTTTAATCTGTCTGTACTTGTTATTAAGTTATCAACTCTGTTAATAAATAAAAAAAAATCAAATTGATACTCTATTCTCAATTTTCTAAATCATTAATTCGTAATGAACTCTAACTCAAACTTCCTACAAATGCTACATAAAACCTGTCAACATATTTCATATAAAGGGATAATTGTGTAGCCGGTATATATATCCTGTTAATCTGAATTGGAAATCCAATCAAACACGCATTACCTTTGCATTTAATACTTAACATGTAACATACATACTTGTACATTATGCTTAACTTTTCCGCTTTTGATTTTGAATTTACCATCATGGCAGCACAGCATATAGTTAGGTTTATACTACATGTGTACATATATGATTGTATTTATATATATGTTCAAATATACCTATACTATAGTAGCTAATCCCCTGTAAACTCGGTGTAATTTGGTATCCTCCACTTAACTTTCACCATATACTTGTACGATCATACTACACGAGTCATTAGCCTAATAAATTGCAATACGCATTTTGTGTTTGGAAAATTTATAGGCTTTTCTACCAAAGAGATGGGCTTATAAATACGGTTTTTGGCAAGATGAAGTTAAATTAAAATTCACATTTAGTAGAATGCTGGGTATATATATGTAAATACATCTATAGCCAATAAATGGTTTTAATGATTTTTGTAGAGTCTTCGAACGATGATGGTTATTTAGAAATGTTTTTAAAATATCCCATTTTTTTTGGTCCAAAATGTATAAAGTTGCTCTTCTGGATAGTAGACTAGAAGCCCTTCATCTGCTCATGCAATGATTTATACTTATCAATACGTTCAGAAACAGTTTTCAAGAGATGCTTTTACTTACATTTGAATTATTTGACGGACCATTATTTGACTTGGGTGAGATCGGATAGAATTCTATCTAAAAAACAGCAGTTATCCTAAAACAATTGTCTATCCACACTATTGAAGGCTTCAAGAGGATGTGCCGTCAGCACTTCCAATTCAATTCATAATTATTATCCTTGCAACTTAAATTTCATTTATTATGTAACTTCTTCTCGCATGATATCGTGCATCGGGCTATAACACTAGTGTGTTGGATTGATTTAGTCAGTTTATTTATTTCCATTTAATTATTTTATAGTTATCTTTATTAATGCTGTTGATAAATGATTGTACTTATAATACATATTTAATAAGAATGTAATTGTATTTTCTTTTTTTTAAATAAACTAAACTAAACAACTGAGAATGAATTATGGGAGCATAGAATTTTGATTTAAAAGGATGCAGACTAACTATGCGGGGCAGGACACCATGATCGAATTTTAGAAAACCCATTAAAATTATATTGTATTAATATAAAATCATAAATAATAACTCTAATGGGCCTTATTTACATTATGCCAAAGATACATAAAATATAAATAAATTCTGAATATAAAAGTAAAAGATATATATATATATATATATATATATATACCTATGTATAAAAATGTTTATCAAAGACCCAAACCAAAATCACGTGTTCTTATAAGCTTCCCAATAAATATGTTCATTTACTCAAAAGCTAAGAACCATTCTAAGCACACATATAAGCATCATCGAAAAACATGAAGTGCGATTTTTTATTCAAAGCATGTGCATCCCACCCACCATTACTACCATAATATTCCTATCAAAAATTGTGATGGGAGAGAATGGAGTTAGAAGCTATAGAATTCGGGGGATGAAATGTAGGGGTAACAAACAATGACTCATAATGTATACATATATTATTACCCAGATATATGTATGGTGTATGTATGTATATATAAAATACACATACATACATACATAGGAACATAATATATGTAGGTATAATACACTTATATAATATTATTTGAAGGGGATGATGGTAAATTATGTTGGTTTACCCGAGAGACTGGAGAGAAGACGGCAAACAATCTGTAGTGGGCTTTGTAGGGAACAGAAAGGATATTCTAAGGTTAAATATATCTATGTACTTCAATGTTTATATCTCCATATACATATATATGTATGTTATATAGATAGAGAGAATTGTAAAAAATTTTCTTTTATATTGAATTTGACATATATGACAAACATATAACGAGAGTATGCCAATAGGTCTTCGTATGGGTTTATTTGATTTGATTTCGAGTGTTTTCTAAGGCCTATTCTACTTTGCAGTTTATTTTTGATTGAATTGAATCGAAATGATTGACGTAATTTCATTTTATCGTATTTTAAATGAATTTTGTATATTTTCGACACATCATCCATATTTATTCATTTACTTAGAGCAATATACCCTAAACATCTTTCTGAATAAAGTTTAAAACATATAATTTTTCCTTATATCACATCATACATTTTGTACGATTACATTTAATGTCTATATAGGTAAATTTGGATCCCCTAAAAAACAATTTCGAATGGGTGATGTGTGTGCAAAACAATTAAAAATAGTAACACATCGAACTATATAATTATATATGTCTATAGACACTCATGATGTTTACTGAAAATTTTCCCATTGTCATAATAATCCTTTTTCACATCCGCACACATATTAATTTAATAACGGAAATTAAAGGACTTGTTGGGACAAAAACCAATGAAAACAATGGAAGCGTGCAGGTCAATTCTATATAGTCCCTTGGTTTCATTAAAGAGCTTTATACGTTTTTCCTGTGTATATTTATAGACATATATAGAGAGATGAAAATCATAAAGGGTCTATCTCGGACTATGTTGTATCCGTATTGTAGGAGTATATCAAAATAATGTAGTAGGAGAAATAATTTTCTGTTTTATAACCAGTGTGAGTTATAAATAATTTTTGTATTGTACCTACATTGTTGAAATTGGACATTATATAGGCAATGGTAAACAATGTGGCATTTATATGTATTGTGATGGTAGGGATTTGGATTCGGATTTGGGTTGGACTGAACCAAACAAAGATACTAAAATATATATAGAAAAGTAAATTTTATTATAATTGAGCAAACAAATTGATTGGCATTATATTTCCTTTTATTCCTCTTTTAAATAAATTATTACACTCACTCAGTTTGGGTCTGAGAGATGAGTTTCTCGCCCTACTTACTTGAGATATACGTTCTCCATGAGCTACTACGCTCCGTGCGAAAGTAGAATGTTCAAAAGTCAAGGACCGCCTGTATGCATTGTATCACCATAAAAACAAAATTTGTGGATATTTTAAGACAACAAATGAAAGAAATAAGGAATGAAAAGACTAAAAAATTGTCGACATGGGTGGAGCACCTGCTCGGATTTTTTAAGACTTTTTTTAGCTTCTTTAGGTGTATCTATGCACTCAATTATCAAAATAAATTTTAACCTGAACAAAGTCGGATTTTTCCTGATCTCACAACTGAAACTCTATCTCCTAAACGGTATGGGCTTAAGACATTAATTTGAAAAAGATGCTAATACTGATACCCTGGTATCGACATACGAATACCGGCATTATATATCATTTTTTTTAAAGTGTAGCTACATATGCATCGTCTTTTTGTTTTCATACTATATACTAAATTAAGTATTTATATCATAATATGCACACATCATATCCATATAGTATATCGTTACCCCATCAGTTTCCTGGTTAAAAGCAAAGTAAAATGTTAATACATTATATACTAAAAACAGAAGGGTTTTAAGCGGTCATTTTGCATTAACAACATCATTAAAACTCAAGCCATTAAACAAAACAAACAACGCCATCTAATAAAAACAACCATCACCATACACATATAGAGAAGGACTTCAGAAGCTTTTTCCCTTAAAAGCATAATTCATGTTCATTGATAGCGACTCTTATACAGTTACCCTTATTATTTTGCACGTCGTACGATTATACTCATGTTGTAGGATGTAGTTGTAGGATATAACTAGGGGGCAGAAAATCGAACAAACAAAGTGTCAAATATTTATAGTGGCTGACATTCCACCATCCACTATTCCCATACCGTATCCTTTCATTCATGTATTTGTGTACATACTCGACTCGTATATAGGTAAGTATGTACATTATGCAATATACAATAAATGGACAACGATATGTTGACTTGAGATTTAAATTTTGTTTTCATTTCAAATTTTAATTTTTGCAATGAAATAATAGGGGTTGAAATGAGGGCTTTTTTGTGTGTGTTGTTGATTTTAATCGCATTTTACATCGTTATTGTGTACAGAAGAAAATATGATTTAGAAATTTTGTGTTGAACGGTTTAGCATTGGATAAGGTGTGTTGGGTAAAGTGAAAAGCTTGGGGGTGGTTTAATTATAATTTGACGTTTTATTGCTTTGACGGAATTGTTTGCTTGGGTCGTCAGGCGTAAAAAGAAGGTTTTCCACGATTATTAGAAGTAGAACGTACTTAGGTTTTAATTTAATGAATTAATTAGAAAATGATTAATTATCTGGGATTACGTTTGACATATTGTTGGAAATATTTTATATTTAAATTTTATTTTTATAAGGCCAATTTACCCTTCCACAAATGTAAATAGAGGTATATAACAGTAACCCTTTATTATTGATCATTATTAATTTAACCCTCTATACTTCAGATTATCTGCATACAAATATGTAACTGTATGAATGTGAATATATAGAACTAGAACAAATTGATACTGAAATTAGATTAGCATTACTGTGGTTGTGATTTGTTTGGGTAGGTCAATTAGGGTTCACGAATTCTATATCTAGTTTAATTGAAAGGAAGATATAATACAATTATATATAAAGGTAATTAAGAGAATAAACATAGAAATTACAATTGTAACAATTCTATTGAGTTATGGTTGAATATACAACATGAATTATTCATAAATTGTTCTACATTTCCGAGAATATAACAAATTTATCTTGCTGGGTATCATCATCTCATTTGCGCTATAGAAGAAGGATGGAATATAATGAAATTATACAAATGTAATTATATTTACTTATATAATTATAGTCTACGAGTATATCAAGCTAAAGCAAACATTTATATTGTCTCTGTAACATTTAAATGATTTATTTTTTAGAAAACAAGCTTTATAGTTTATCTTAATAGGTGTCCATATATTGTCCAAGTACTTTTAAGTATAACAGATTGAGGTCAAAGAAAAACTAAAATATTCTTAAACAATTTATTGTTAATAGAAAATAAAGAGCTATTATTCTTCATTGAACTCTAAGTTTCTAACAATGACTTTATATTAGATAAGTTTTGAAACTTTTTAAGTTTCACCATAATATGTTTAACCTATTATAGCATTCTTTATATAAATCTTACGATGGAATCCAATACGGTATACTTTCGTTCTAGTTATTTGATAGTTTTATCTGTTACGACATCGATCCCTTTCCTGTACAATACATATTCGAAATCAGCAAGGAAAAACTTTTTAAACATAAAAATGAAAACAGTTGCAACCCCATTAAAATGGATCAACATAAAGCACACATGCAATAAACAATAAAATACAAAAGGACCCAGACGAATCCCCCCTTGAATCTAATGTTGGCCATATTTTTCTAAACGACCTTTTTTGTAATCCCCATTGTAGTTATACAGACAATGTCATGATGTATAGTATATGCTGATAAAATGTTCGAAATAGGATTATCGGCTAACGGAAAATAATTGACAAATTACTTTACATCCATACAATTAACAATAATATCATCACCATCGGGTCTTGCCAACCCAGCCATAATTTATTTTTGGAAAACATCCAATTAACTCTGGAATTAATTATTCACCAGAATTTTCCCCGAAACACTTACATACATACAAAGACATTATAGTATAGAAGATCCTTTGGTACAACAATATTTTTATATTCTACAATTTTCTGTTTACATTTTCTGCGCCATTAAGCTTATCACAACTTTTATGTAGATAAATATCTTCTGAAAAGCTTGTCGAAGAAAAGTTCCCATTTTGCCTTTATCTGGTGTTGTTAGACAGATAGAAAATTGTAAGCAAATCTTCGTTTATATTGCGCGGAAAATTGACATCGAAAACGTTTGGAAAATGGAAACGGCTCAAATCTATAGATAATAATAACATTGTTTGGTAATATTATACTTGATGTTACCTTCTTTATAGCACAATAACTGAATAGGGTAATTAGCTTCGTATTTAAAAAACAATGTTTTCCATTACTGATAGATAATAATAATGTGCAGGTGTTTTGACGTAAACACTAGCAGATCCTTTTAATGACGTAAATTCGTACCGTCATTATATAACTTTTAAGCTAAAGATGATTTCACATGACGAGCTGTTATTATTACACTCGAAGGAAGTGGGTAGGTACTTCTATAGTATATCGTATAAAAAAGATATATGGCAAGATGATCTAATCCTAATGGACATTCGAATATATTGAATTTCCTTTATCTACAGAAACCATATAATAATAAACGATGTTTACCTTGCATATATGTATGTATGTATGTATGTATATTGTATATACACACCTATATGTATGTAGATAGATAATAGATAGATAAAGAAAAGAAATTTCAGTTTGGAAAAGTTTCCTTATAGTATTGGCTTTTGTCTCATTTCCCATCGGAAATAAACGAGTTGGATAGTATCTTGTTTCAAGGGTACAATATATCTTTAAATGAAATCTAGGTTTATTGTTATACACCTGTCTCCTATAGAATTCCATATTTGATTTTGATTTGTATTCATCTTGTTTGTTTGTTTTAATAAGAAAAACGTGCGCTGCACTATGCACAATCAAACAAATAGTAAGTATTAAGTCAAGAATAATAGAAGAACGGGCGTTACTTTGAAATTTAATTCTTTAGACGTTATGGAAAGATTGAAGTTTATATGCAATATTAACTATGTGACTGGGATCTGTTTATATCCATATAATATTATTCAAAGGTAGTGCCTTTTCTTGAAAAATCTCGTTACCTCGAAGAATGAAACGTACGTTACACATGGAAACCTTGATATATCGATCCCTAATTTTGAATTGAACGTATTCTTATAAACTTTTCAGGAGTGTGAAAAAAACTGTTTAATTTTTATAATAGTACAGGTGTGGAGTCAAATAAAAAAGCTGTCGACATGTTATTTAGCAAAAAATAACACATTTTGTGAGGTCCGGTAATTTTTCAGATACATCCAATTCAAAATTAGGGATCGATAGAGAGTGAAGGGTATAATACTTGTTGTCGATTACAATAAAATTAATACATTGACACAATTTAAAATCATATTTGGGATATTGTCCATAAAAATGTACTATAGTTGTGTACTCGTATACATATACCTACAACGAAAAGACGATTTATATTAAACTTTCTCCTCGGAACTCATTTAAAAAGTTAATTAAAACATACAATATATTCTTACCAAACCCGTCGAAATGTATACCAACAATTTCTTATTCTATGTTCCATTTCATTAGACCACATAGACAGTTGAAATCCTTGCTCAATCGTTTTGTATGCAAAACACATGCCATCCTACGAAAATCTCATTTGTGTATGTATAAAAGTGCCGAAAGTAAATTGCAAAAGTTATGTAAAACAATGCGACAGAATGAACTTCACAAAAGACATCATGAAAAAGTTCACTCGGCGAATCGTTATCCTTGCAAGTTTTTTTTTTTTTTTATTTCTATTTTAACTTTGATTTCTGCAATAAAAATTCAAATGAAAATGTTCCACTTCGGTTGTGCATGAACGCGCGCTTTTCCATCCCTTTAATTATATTTGCTGCATTACTGAATATATAAAAAAAAGTCCATCGCTTTAATTAAAATCATTAGAATTATGTAGATGAAAAGCTGTTGCATAGACATTTTCATATATACGGCCGTCCATGTATACATTTTTCCCTTCATTTCAATGCGTTATAATGCGTGTGATGAGAACATGAACACATAACATGATGGGTTCCCTTTTTTTTTCTCATAACCCCCCACATTATATTTAACATTCAGTGCAGC
>JANSTT010016767.1:0-20076 GCA_026745375.1 Platyura marginata | reverse complement strand
AGTATTAAGGGGCGTTACAAACTCCGTACCAAAGTTATAATACCCTTCGATTAACATCATACGGGTATAAAAATGTGACGACCGAGAAGGAGGAAAATCCCACGATCGCATACAGATAGAGTAAAAAGTCATCGTACACCTAAATATTTCGAAAAAACTTAATGCATTGAACGGTGTGATTTTAATTGTTATAGTTAAGGGATGCATCAAATACATTGTTGGGTGTTTGTTGTCTTAAAATTGAGGTTATGTTAATTTTAAATGTGATTATTTATGATTACTTAATAAATTATTTAATAGTTTGAATGAATTTCATAATAAAAATGTGTTTTTTTACGAAAATATTTTAATTGAAGCAGTTCAATTCTCTAACCCTGTATGTGGAGAAATTATCCTTTTTGAAAACTGACAGTCACAATATCTCCGTAAATAAAATCGTTTTTACAATAAAACAAAGATCATGGCCATCAAAAAGTCATAAATATTTGTCAATTCAGTTGAGTCATATTTTTGGTTTATATAAATTTTTAACAAATTTGTAACATTGAAATTGGTTATTGCGTTACGTTTTGTCTATATGCTAAGATCATTGAACAAAAATAAGAATTCGATCTTAATCATGCACTATTTATAAAAAAAAAAAAACATCTTAAAATTTATAGGAAGATTGTCATTTCGGTGTCGACTGTAGACAAATCTTTTTCTAAAATATGGTTTTTTATTTGTTCTGTGCAAAGGGGATTAGTTTAGCGACATGCAAAATATATGAGCCAACTATAACATGTCAAACAAAAAGAGATTAAATTTTCATGGTTTTTCACACATGAGAGGAGGTATGCAACAACAACAACAACAACAACAATAAAATGGAGAAAAAACTGAGACAATGATGTAATGGAAGAACTGAAATTTAAAATAAAATAAAAGAAAATTCTTGCAAAAATTCTATTTGAAATTCGCGCAGTCACTTTGTCTAGAGTTAAATAATTTTTGTTTATTTTCAACTCGAAAAATGTTTTTTTTCTAAATTGCAACAAGATGTGTATTTATGTTGATATACATTTATGATTAACTCAGTCATTTTTTGTATGTGTGTATGAGTGTACGTGTCTGTATGGTAAAACAATGGTTTTATATTTTTCATAGTTATTTCGATTAAATATTCTGTCGAGAAAACAAATTCCACAAGTTGTTCAATTGTTCATCTACAAGTTCGTAATAAAATGAATATTTCTATACATACACCTACAGCTACAGTGGTGTGCAAATTAATAGATATAAGGAATATTTTGTATGGAAAAAGTACAAAATAAGGATTTTTTTCTATTTTATATAAACGACGTCGCTAGAATCTATGAATGTAAATTATTTTTTTATATCTATAAATATATCGATGGCCTAGTTTGAATAGGCCTCAACTCTCATTTACATAATTTTATAGGAGAGACAAAAAAAACTATTTAATAGAAAATTTTTATTCTAACCATAAAAATGTAAATATATAGAATATCTTAGAATCCGCTTAGAATTATATATAATTTTGAAATTACAAAAAATTATGTATTTAAATTAAGCTATGTGGGATATAAACCATTACATTTATTTGTTATGTCATGTGATGTTAAGTCTTATTGTAACAAGGGAAATCCCCAGAAATCTACATTACCGACTGAACAATATTTAGCAGAAATTATATGCCTATAGTACTAGATTAACAGTAAGCGTAAAAAAAATGTATTTTTCAAAAAATTAGGGCTTGAGGTCTATTCAAACTAGGCCATCGATATGTAAATGGAAAATATTGAGTTACAGTATGGTCTGTTGTGCAAAATACCTTCCGCAAATCAATTGGTTAATTTACTTTTGGGTGCAGACTTTTTCGCATCTATCATCTTGCAAACACTGTACGTAATGTATTTACTGTTTATTTTATACTATGTTGTGGTGGAAAATTAATGTTTATTGTGTTAAATCGTTTTTCCTTCTTTTCCTCCCATTTCTCCCATTTATTTTTCATCTACATTAATTTTTAACGGATTTATTGACCTAATTTGGTTTAAAAATTATAATTTAATTCTATGATAAAAACTATGTCAAGTTCTGGGCCACTTACCCTATTAGAGTCACTTTATATACTTATATACCTGCCTACATGTTATTTATACAATGTATTGTAAACATTCTATTACAATTTACCGCACGTTCACTTTTTTGCCCGCGAAGAACCAGTTTACCAATCGATAAATCCATCATAGAGTACAAGTTTTGTAGGTAATATTTTGTAATGTACCAACTCGGTATTTTGTACAGTGTGTACGTAATGTTTATTTACCTTATAATATTGGTTTGTACTGTGATAGGTTTTACTTATTTTTTTGCTGGAAATCCAATAACTGTTATTTGAATAAATATTGAAAGAAGTATGTAATAAATAATTCTTTTTTGAAATTACAGAAGCCGTTTAATATTGTGCACTATAATCATTTTTTTTTCTTCTTCTGTAATTTGTAGTGTGGATTTTTTCAGAAACTATTTTTACATTTGGATGTTTTAATGGCGCTCTATAATTAGATCAATATAGGTCAAACAATGTAATAGTTGAGTTAGATTTAACTTTGCATCCTAACGTATTGTAGTCATAAATGATTTGAAGAATTTGTTTCCAGGTTGTTTAGATCACAAATATGCGCTTCTATGCATAGATCACAAATATGCGCTTAAATGTAGGGATATTCGATATAGAATCTAAAAATTGCTTAATTTCCTCAAATATAAAACCTTGCCACAAAGCTAAAATCGTCATAGATCTTTTATATTCTTATCCACCAACAAAAATTGTTACACCTTGGGTTATAGTGTAAATTCTATGTTTCTTAAGTGCAGAGCGGCGTACAAAACCACTTGTAACATTAAAAACATTTTCATTCGATTGGAACGTTTAATCGCTTCAAATACCGACCAAATAGTTTAGTGGTAAAGGTAATGCCTTTGGAACGGGAGGTCCCGGGTCCGATCCCTGTCCGGGAGTAAAATATTAGGTATTTTCCTCTCGCACAGAGTTTGAACGTTGAGCCGAGTGGTTCGGTCCAGGGCATAACTTCAAGGAATAACCGTCGGTTGTCGATTCAACGAAGGAAACACTTCGAATGTTCGGAAAAAATATCTTTAAGTGTGAGAATTTGTGAAATTTTGCAATTGAAGTGTTTTCAACTGAAATTTTCTATTTCAATTTATAAGTTTTGTTTTGTGCTTAAAACTTCTAATTCGTAGATTATTAAAAATCATCAAATCTATTGATGTCAAAGAAATTTTCAAAAATTCGAAAGATAATTGACCCAAAAACTGCCATAATAAAATTTATGTATTGATAAAAGCAAAAAAAAAATGTATTTTCTTATTCTCTATCTATTTTCATTTTGCAATCAATTTTTTTCCATATCATAACGTTCAATTGTGTTATAAATTTAATGTCGCCAAAAAATTGCTACGGGTGAATCAAAAAGATTAATAGTCGAGGGTGAATATGCGAAATTTACTAACATAATAGAAGTGATTCTATGAATAACAATGTCAAACTGGCATACAGAGGGGTAGAGATATGGTATATGTATGTATTTGTATATGTTGTACAAAAAAGAAAGTATTCTGCATTTTTTTTTATTGTTATCTTTCATTTCATAACATTAATAAAATGAAAAATTCTTCGTCACAAAAAAAAGTGAAGAAAAAGTAAAGAAAAAAAGAATATTTGGATTTGCTCAGTGAAGTATATCATTATTTTATACACAAACAACAAAACAAGCCATCCATTATAATACACTTAGAAAAAAAAACATTATTTGTAAATATTTACTGTCTATATTTTTAAGTTAGTTTATAAAAAATATTAAGTTCGATCGTTTTATGTTTTTTTTTTTTAAATAAGTTCATGTTCATACATAGATACATACATGCATATTATGATTGACATAGAAAACCTCTAACAAACATAAAAATGACGAAATTCGAATTGAGTAAATGAAAACAAACTCCCGACGATAAATAATAACAACGGGAACAAATAATCATAATTAGATGTCAGTATCCTCGTCACCATTTAACAACGCAATCTAAAGCGTCGTATGTAGTTATTTTATTTGAGGTTAACAGAAAATTTAAACACATCATACGTATCTGTATGGAGAATAATTAATATGTAGGGGAGACCGGGGTTTCCTTAATGTTTGATGCAAATTTTAAAAGTTTTAAAACGAAAAATCGCATTTTCACCCATTTTGCTTCATCAGCGGGGAGAACCACATTCACAAATAAGTACGAATTTATCATTCTGATGATTCCTTTAGCACTGGTATTTTGCGGAATTTCTACTTAATATTTTAGCAGAAATTTTAATAAAATACAATCTATTAATTTGAAATCTTACTAAAAAACATAAAGGAAATGGTTGTAAATTTCAATAGCGACTTCTTTCAAAATTTATTAATACTGGAAGTGACTTTTTAAATGTGTAAAATGTCAACAATTATCCAGTTGAAGAAAATATTTTAGGTAAATTAAAACGATTTTGAATCATTTCTGTATTATCAGAAACAACCGGCCGTCCGTAAACCGACCAAGGTGACATATAAAACCAAATAAGATAGAAAAATAGCAGATCAAAAGTTTTTTATTAATCAAACGAATCAACAATTTTTGTTGACCAGCTACTAAAATTAGCTAAAAATGAGTGTGTTTTATCTTTCACGATTTCTAAAAAAAAAAATTGAATTTGGATTGAGTCTTTGATATCAACGCACTTTTTTTCTGCTAAAACATCATTGCACAAATTTCTACTACTGTAAATTAAGCAGATTATTTTTCTGCTAAAAACTACGCAAAATTTTCATACTGGTTAGACTTATTTATTCAGTTGGTTTAATCAAAACTATATTCTACCCCGGTCTCTCGTACATACAGATGTATATATCTACATTTGAATTTTGTTGCAATGATGATGATGATGTTTGTATATAAATGGCGAAGCATCTTTTAATAAACACATTTCCAAATACGAAATGGTCAGCATTTTGAGAATTTAATTGCAGGTTGCTATTATTTAGATTATTTCGCAATTATTATGTATATTGTTGAAATGGTTTACAACCATAATAAAATCTGCACATAGGTACGTATACTGGTAGGTATATATGTTAAATTGAATGGAGAATATAACGGTCTATCTATCCCAGACATAGTAGTCTCTCCTTTCTCATATCATATTCATAAATATGTACAATTTAGCAATTATATTGCGACTATGCTATGTACTATTCACTATACTTGTACTAGCACTTCTGTATACATGACAATAATGTTACAAATTCAGATTATTTTGGGCATATTAATTAAACAGTTTATATGACTTTCGTTCAGATTAGACCAAATATTTGAAATTTGTACAATTTTGACCATAAACAACATGGTTAAAATGATGATTCCCCGATGGACTATAACTATGTATATATACAAAAACCAGCCATCAGCTTAACAGGAACCAGATTGATGTACTAAATAACTAAATATTTGAATTAGTAAATGTTGCTAGATTATACAGAATTTCATTAAGAGATGTATGAGATATTTTTGATACAGGATATTCAAATGAAAATTATAATTTTACCTTTGATACAAATATTGAAATAGACATTTTGGAGTTATTTTTTTTTTTTTTTGTATTCATAAAATAATATTGTGGATTGTGAAATTCAATTTTGACATACTGCTACATTTATACATGGTGGTTGTTAGACATAATATCGTAATATTATTTTCAACTATTTCCAATTACCGATATTTGCATATGGCCGTTTATTTATCACCTAAATATGGATGTGTATAGATATGCACAATAGATCTTACGATGTACGTACAGTATGAAATATTAAAAAAGAAATTATTCAAAGTCATGTTTATTGCCTTTACAATTGATTTGCAAAATATTTAAATTTATTGTCACTTGAATGGATATTAGTTCCCACGCATATTTGCAATACAAAACACATAACATTCTGACAAAATAAAGGTCTCTTTGGCAAAAACCTTTTTTGTTGTTGTTGTTATATTTTCTTCTGTTTTTTTTCGTTTTGCTTAAGACTGGCAAAAATAATAATTGCAAAGGGAAACATAATTTTACCAGGAGCATAATATTTTCAAGATCTTCGTTTAGTCAAAGTTTTTTAGTAGTATAGTATATACATATATTTACATACATGTATAGTATACCTTCTATAGTTAATTTAACAAATTATTAATTTGCATAAATGTTATATGCATTATACATTATAGCATATTAAATATACATTTGTATGCATATGTAGGTAACTTTAAATGAATGTTTAGAAGAACTCTACTGAACAAACTAATGGTAAAGCTAACCGCGTGAACTCTCTTCTGACATGTATTTTCTCTCTATATAAATTGAAAAGATAGTGAAAATGGAATTATTCCTTATAAATAATTCATCGTGAATTTGAATCTTTTCGTTTTATTTTACAGGGTGGCGTTGGCTAATAAAATAATCCGAACTACGTTCAGCTAATTATACCTAATATCGAAAATATCTAGCGCACAACAGTACAGGTCAGTGGCGAAGCGTGAGAATTATTGATCCCATCATCATGAGGAAAAGGTCCATACATTTTAAACACGAACACGAACATATATTTTCAGGAACACATTTTTTTGTGGGGCGCTAAATTGAAATAATTTTTTAGGGGGCGCTTATAAAAAAGTTTAAGAATCCATGTACTATAGCACAGTTTCACTATAACACGATAAGTAAATTGCAAAAATTCTCGTATAACACGGTAGTTCTACAATACTTACTGTTAGTCTCATACAACATGGAATTATGTTAGAACCTAATCTACCGTTATGTTATAGGAGGAATACCTGTAGTGACTTTTTTGAAATTCTCGCAGTTATTTTGGTTAACACTAACAATTTAATTAAAATTTGTTATAAAATATATAAGTATACGTTTATTACACACCCTGTATTTACTTAATAAACGCTAAATTATTGTATTCTACGTTATAACTAGAGGAAATTGGATTTTAATATAACAAATTAATTTAATTCATTGTTTCATATATGAATATGAATATTGCATGTTGTTCACATTACAAAACGACTTGGATAAATTATGAATTTAGATCTACATTACTACAACTTAGTATAATATGTGATTAAAGATTGCGATTATTGTTCACGCATTAAATAAGCCAACTATACATACATATATGTAATCCGTATACATACATATACGGTTAAGTCTATTATGAATGTATATATTATGCTAATAGTAACAATTGAATGTATCATTAATATTGACCTGTATTTTAGTGGAATTATTAATGCCGTGTAGGTACAATAGACCGGGAAAAACTCATGCAACCATATCAAATTATTTGGTGGGTTCTATTTACTATTTAGACTTTTTAGACATTTTATTTGTGATAGAAATTGAGCCATTCCATAAATTCTTCCCTTCATTCAGAATTAAAATTCTAGACAACTTCGGAATAACTTTTCAACTTTTCAACCACAATTCATTATTAATCAATTTTATTCAATTGATAAGAAGAAGGTGGCTCAAAAGTCATTACTCGATTTCCTAAAGCAGTAACTTCGTTTGTCAATAAAAAGAATGGATTCTGTTTGTTGATTATGTTTATTTAAACGTTTAAATTTTTTGCCATTAGGTCGCGAAGATAATATTTGTCAAGTGGCCGCCGCCAGAGTTGATGCACAATGAGCTCGTTTCAAAGAAAGAAATAAGGAGAAATCGGGCGATCTTGCGGGCCAGTTAAGATCGCCAGAACGAGAGATTAAACGGGAAACGCTTGCGTGAGATTTTAGAATGTAGTGTGTGAGGTTCATGATTTGTCTACGAGTATTCTGCTTCTGGTTTACGATTACATAAGACGCCATTTGCAAAAATGGGAACATCTATCGATAGGTTGCGCTAGCTTGTAGTAAAAATTTATCACCTTTATGATAAATTACAGAATCCCAGCAAAAACACTAAATTATATAATAACACCATTTATTGGTCTAGAAATCGTAGAATTATCACCAAAAATCACTATGACAATGACAATGAACACTCTCCAAAGGGATTTAGAAAAGTGATGAGGAGTTTAACCATATTTTGACTGTCAAGATTAAATATACTACATATAAGTGACAAATTGCTGTCCAAAATTTTACTATGGTTGTATTATTTATTTGTTAGCTATTTTAACACTTCCCTCTGTTTAATATTGCCAAAACCAATTAAATTACATATCAGTACCTAATCAATTAAATCTTGCCTTTAATTATCTGGTGTCTTTCTGCACTGAACCTGTTATTCAAGATTATTTATCCATATTAAATAAAATGTATATGGTGTACCTAAAAAAAAATTACATTATATACTTACATAGGTATAATTTAAGATATTTTTTTGTATACCTGCAAGTAAACCGCAACCACACATACCTACCATTTGAAATAACGATCTAACGTTAAAAAACGCTACGGCAAAAATTTCGATTCTTGATTCGATCGTTTCGTTTTCGATATTTTAAATTCATAGAATATTTGTCGATTGCGCGCGGTTTAAAAATGTATATACAATCATCAGAGTGGAGAGGAAAAGATTGTTATTTTTGCAAAAATTTTATTTATATATGGAACTAAAAATACTCAGCATTCTACAAGTCAAAAAATTCCATGTAGTTTTTTTTACTGAGATCGGCGTTCCATGCGTATTTCAATTCCACAGAAACAGCGCATAAGACTTTGTTATTAATGAATAACTGAGTAGTGTTAATGGTTGGTAACCTTAACTGACAAACTCGATCGACATGTAGTTACTTACTATATGTACCAATTGTATAATGTTGCCACCATTTATGGATATAAATCTGTACATTAAATTTTTTTTTTTTAAATTTATTTTTTATTTTTTGCAAAAGAAAGCTGTGAAGCGTGTTGAAGCGCTTTGAATAAATTAATGTCGTTTTTTTTTGGTTGTGCATCATTTAAGATGCTATTTGTTTCTTGTAATTGGAAGTGTTTTCCTACTGATGGTGAAGCTAATCTTAAATTTTTTTGATTATTCTAATTATGAGCAGCGATAGTCTGATAAATACCGACCAAATGGCTTAGTGCATTGATTGATTGGTTGGTTTTGGAGTGGGAGGTTTCGGGTTCAAGATCGACTTTTTTTAAGGATTTAAGGGATTTTGCATAGATCACTTGAGTTTTCTTTGTAGTAAAATTAAAATGTTGTAAAATTTGGTTTTCAGGTAAAATAACTATAATGACGTTACTTTGTAAAGGCTTTAAAAAACATTTTTTTTTTACAAAAAAATAATTATCTGATATTGAATAAATTTCTTTCAAAATGATATTAAAGATTTTAATTTAAGTATCTTGATAAACACATTTTTTCTGGTCCACTCTACCCTACATACCAGAAGTCAAAAGCGACTAGTGAGAATAATTTCATTTATTTATATTTTCGGAGGCTTTTGTGGATAATCACTGCTTCCTACTGACATAGAAAAATCATTTTGTTGGGCGCGCGTTTGCATGAACAAAGCACTATTGTAAACTAAAATATAATAAATATCACAATGAATTATATCTGATTTAAAGTTAAATGCACATTACTGAACATGAACAGAGTAAGCCTATCTCAATATAAATGCATTTATTTCAAATTTCCACTTCCTTTTTTCATTTTTTTGTTTGTTTTTTGTTTTTTTTTTGCGCAAACCTCTTTTTACAACATTTAATATTACATATAACATTTTCAACAATATTATACAATGGGTAAATTATTATTAGAATGTTTACAATATTAATATTTGTTTGTAGATATTTTTTTCTTATTTACGATGAATTAAAGTCAAGTTATATCTAAATGCACTGTGTTTATTTGATGATAAATATTGAAGTTCAATGCAACTGCATTACCGTTTACACGAGGCTACTGAATTGAAAGAAATACTAAACACATTCTGTACCTACACTGTGTGCAGTATAGATACAGTACATTATGCAATTTTGCAATTAAATATGTAAATAATATTGTCGTTGAGTACCTATATACTTTGTGTTTTTTTGTTTTTTTGTTTGTGTAGTTTATATACGATGATAATACTTAATACTGCAGTTGTGCTTTTATACTTAACATAATTAACTATGTATTATGTTGGGAAATACGAACATAATAATCATTCTATTAAGATTAAAGAAATTCTTTATTTATCTCCGTATGTTAATGGGTAACCGCAATTGAAAGTTTGCCGTAAGTATGTAATATTGTACATCGTATACATTTATTGCATTACCTCTACTCAACAAATACTCCAAGCTACTGCACTTAAAATGCTTAAAAAGCATTAAACGAAGGAGATAATATTTTATGATGATTTTTTTCGTAATTTATTTAAGAAATTTGTTTATACAATTTTTTTTTTTTTTTGCATAACAATAATAATATTATTTTTGGAATTATATTGTTTGCTAATGTGTATTTGTCATGAAATTTTACGTTCATCTTTACATTCTTCTTCTTATTTGGTTCCTTTAACGCTAACTTTAACAGGCATAAGGCTTCAGTGAAGTGATTGCAAATGCACCGATCTAATTCCAAAACTTAACACCCTCCCGGTCTCCCGGGAGTATGGTGTTGTTTTTCAGTCAACTATAGTTTTAAGTTTTTTAGTGCCCTGCAGACTAAGAAAATCTAATTATAAACAGAACTAGAACTTCCTACCGGTCTGTTTGACCGAATTTAGAAATTTTGATTCAAAATCATTGAAGTTCTTAAAAAGCATTTTTATAGGCATTTATTTTGACTTTTATTTTAAGTATATAAAAATATGATTTTTTATGTATAGTTAGTGTAAATAGAGGGCCTGCATAAGAAAATCTTTTAGTTTTTTAACTTTAGCTCTGGGTAGTGAATGGAAATATTTCGATGCAGATTGATCCGGTCCTCTGATGAGTGTTTTAGCTTGTCTGCATCCTAATAGTGCCGTCCATTTTGCCAAATGCCTCTGCCTGGAGGTTTGTTCTTCCAGAGATCTGCAAGCTCCAACCGGTAAGCCCAGGAAAGGTCGGTAGTTCTAGTGTACTTCTTCTAGTTACTTCTTTCTCAATATTGTTAATATTTTTACGTAGGTGTTTTATTGAATTTTCAATTTTTTTTTTCTTTTCATATCAATTTTTTATCTAATAAAGTTTAACTTCTTTTCTATTCCCTCATACAAATTACTTCCGCTCTATGGATCAAAGAACATTTTTGCCGCCTTTAATAATTAGTTTTGATAAAATATGTTCTAATACGTCGCAATTAAAGTTTATATTTTTAAATTGTTTATAATGTGTATCTATACGAAATACAAAATTCAAGTTCATTTTTTAATTTTAAATCATTAAATTACATTCAGTATTTGTGTATATATTAAAATTATTATTGTACATTAACAAAATGATGTTATGAAATTTTCGTAAATATAATTTTCTATTCTGAAATTCAGTGAGTAAATTATAATGTAAGTAGGTAGGTACAGTACAGTGTACAGAGTAATAGTGTTATAATGTTTACACTAAGTTTGATACAATTTAAAGTATAGAGAGAGGTTATTGCAAATGTAAACAATTCGTCGAGTTGATATCAACAAGAGCGAGTTTGTTTTAAAAGTAAATTTATGTTGTAAACTTGTCTTGTTGCGATTTATTGGCTGAAAATGTGCCAACGCAATGGAAACCTCTTTATGTATTTCTAATATGTTTAGATTTTTTTTTTTTTCATTCTTTTATTTACTTTTTTATACATATGTACATACTACATATGTATTTAGTTATACATTTATGTATAGGTATTGCAACTCTTTAAATGTTTTAAAAAAAATATTAGTAATAAGTATTTTAAAACGTAGAAATAAAATAAAATTGATTGCAGTGCCATAACAGTAGAGCTTGCAACTTTTTGGTATATTAATGAAATCTTCATTTTTTGTATACGTATTTTGACTTAATATTTCACGAGAAAGACAATGGTGGTACATTTTTACTTGATAAATCTTTGGTAACTATTAAATGTTAAAATAATGTCGTTTTTTAATACATAAGGGAGAATGGGGCAAATCGCTATCAATAGTTATTCAATCGTAATGTCATATATTTTATAAAAAAAAATATTTATTATTTGGAAAAAGAAAAAAGTGTGTGACGATTAACTCCATTTATATTAAGGAAATTAGAAAAGACTGCAAATAATTATCTTGCTCCAGACCCGGGGTAAGATGGCGAACCTATTAAGGTATTTTGACAAATAATATTTTTTTTAAAGTTAAAATTCCATTGATTTATATTATAAGAAAATAAATTATTTGTGTTTATCGGGTATTTAATAGGTTACCGACGACGTATCGCCGTCATCTTACCTGTATCCAATGTAGTGGCTGACTACTGTTAGAATTAACTACTTGTTGGAAGCCATTGTTTTTTCTTGTTAAAAATTAATTAAAAATTAATTTCATTCTTTCTCTTTAGTTGAATGTACATTGTACAATTGTACATATCTTCACTTCTCTTGATTGATAGTTAAAATATTGTATTGTATGTACGCTAGAAAAGTTAAAATTAAATAATAATTATAAACTTTAAATAAAGTTTGAAAAACTTTTAAATGATAAATAAGTTATAAATATGGATCAAAATATGTTAAATACAAATTGAGTATATCCACACTAATGATTTTTTTTTCACTTCGTTAAAGCTCAATTAGCAAAAAACTAAAATACAAAACTATTTTTCAGCCTCTCACAGCTGTGTTGTTTTTTTACATTTTTTCTCTGGTTTTCATTCTTTTTCGTTATTTCTTCCATTTAGTTGCATGTTGGTAAGTGAATTAAAGTAAAATTATTTGAGAAATTTGATCCAGGACTGAAATTCGATGCCAAAACCTTCTACTGATTTGCTGTTCTCCATCAAGTTTTATCGAATATTTTATCAAGGCGGTATCTTATTTTCTTTTCTTATTTGGATATTTCTTATATATTTTCTCATTCAAATTTTTTTTTTTTTTGGTTTCTACAAATAACATAATTTTGATAATGACCAACAAAATGAATTTTTGGATCAACCATATTGTGACTATAGTAATTTTGTAAGCGAACACCTCACTTTAAATGTTCCTATAATTTAGTGGTGGCAACACTGTTTCAATTAATATTGATCATAAAAAAATTGTGGACTATTGATGAATTATATAAAATGACTGCAAATGATTTCGGTAAAAATCTATTACAATTTCGTCATTTCGTAATGAGGTATACAATAAACGTTTAATTTTTGTGTTACATAATATGGGGCTATAAAATGACTATTTCCTCACATGTACATATGTCGCCTTCACTTGGCAGGTTTTTGTTGTTTTAGTAAAACATTTACATAGTAATAATTACTGTTATATTGGTAAAACGTAAAAATTGCTCTTCTGTAAGGTCAGTTCCGATGTACAAGTTGTTTATAATATTTGGATAGCAGATCTTCAAGGATCAGTATGAATCGTTGTATTTAACATCCTGTAGTGTGCATATATTCCAGAATTAATATAAAATATTTCATTCAGATTTGTTATACAATGTAAAGGTTATGGAGGTTTTAAGTTCATTTGGTTGAATGACTATAACATTTCATATTTATTAACTAAATTAATATTGAGTTAGCTATGTGTACAATGTACATATGTGTGAACTTTGGTATTTATAATCAATTAAATAATAATAATAATATTAATTATGTTAAATAATTAATTTGTTTGTTGAAATTACTTTATTTTACATAATAATGTTTTTAAAAAAAACCTACATGCAAATAACATTTTATTTACTATTATAGAAACTAATTGTTTTATTGATGGTATATAATTTAATATAATTATCCAAAGTTAATTAAAACCGTAATTTATATCATGGTCATATGTGTGTATGTAAGGTATACTTTATACATAAATATGTAATAGGAAAAGAATGATATAAATTCAAGATGATAATCTTACCATCCACACTTTAGCTACCTTTTCTATTCATTTTTGTCGATCGCAACTTACCATTATACCGTTAGAATTGTGGTACTTAAGTTAACCCATAACTACCTTAAGGCTATTAACTTGACTCTTCTAGCTTCTTTGTGCATTATGTACCTACATACATATACATATATAAATATATATACATATATCTATTTATTTATAAATGTAAATTTGTTTATAAATACATTTGCTATATGGATGCTGCCTGAAAGTTGCATAGGTATTGTGATATTATTATTGTGAATTAATGTTGTACAGTACAATCAATATAATATGAACTATCGATAATATGATCGAATAAAGTGGTGATTATCTTATATGAGCTATTCCAAGTATTTGGGAAACTACACGGACTCGGGACTCAAATACTCGCCGAGTCAGAGTCGTTGAAATTTTAAACAAAAATTTATATTAAAACCGTTGAGTAACGATTTTTCTTAATTTTTTATTTATTTTGATAAATTCAGTTTTGTTCCATTTTTCTTTCTTTCTTTTTGTGTTTAAATGGAGATATAATCTGTACTTATTTTCAAATTGAACTCCAAAAAATAAAGTACCTAAACTAAGCGAATTCTTAAAAAAATCGATAAAATGAACATTTCAAAAAATAAGAACTTGCTTGATTTCTATTAGTTAATTTTATCGCGATTGTACAGTACTTTCAATATATATACACACTTTTCTTGTGGGTATATCAAGAAGTGACTTGGATCGGTTGCAACTTGAATTGAATGCGCGAACAAATATTTATGATGTTCTATATAGAGAATGTAGAGTGTCTGTAGACTAACAATATTGGTTTGAAATTAATTATTTATATGTTATAAATTCAGTCTCGGATACCAAATCAATAACTCTAGAAAAAGAACTGATAAAAGTTTATCAGATAAATATTTTATGGCAAAAGCTGACTGAGAATTTAGTTTTTTTTATATATTTGGTATCTTTACGAACCCTTTGTTTAAATGGCGATTTCAGTTACTTCCTGTCTATATTAGCTAATGACTTCCGTGTTGTTGACCGAGAAAAGCTTAAAATTAATTTCGAAACTTTAAATACAATTTTCAATTTTCTTTCACAAATATGGTAATGTATAGTTTTTTCTGAAGTGTTTACAATTCATTTATAGGGATGGCCGAAAGTCCATTTATTTGATTGATGGAAAAATGAGAAATAGAAGAACAGCTAGAAAGTTGTAAATTCATTAATAAATATTTTGAAAACAAACAAAAATAACTCCTGTATTCGGCCAACAACTTTATTAAACCCGATGATCACATTCCATATGCGATGTTATCTTCATATGTATAGAAATATTAGCATATACACACTGATACATTATTATAATCCACAAATAAATCAATAAAAATAAAAAAGATAGCAAAAGAAGCAAAAAACCAAAAAAAAAAACACCCAACGAAGAAAAGAAGACGAGTTGTATGTTACTATATCACGTCAAATCTTTAGAAACCGGTCTCACTGAAGACCGCAAAGCTGACCAGAATGAAATTCAAAGTTGATCTTTTTGTAGGAATACGAGTAGGTATATGGCAATTTGGTTGAATGAGGCTGGTTTTTATAATACACAATCAAAAAAAAAAGAAAAAAAAAATGAAGCAGAACAAAAAAAGCTCTATAAGAAATAAAAGAAGACGAAGAAAAAGAAGCAAACTCGATTTTGTCTAACGCAACAAGTGCACAGCAGCAGTTTACCATTTTTAAAATTAATACAATTTCGAAGTCAAAATCTATTCTCTCTCTATTTCTCAGTCACTTGTCTTGAGGCGAATGTTTGGTTTGGTCAAAATAAAAAAAAAAAGAGAAAAAAAAGAACTAACAAACCATCACACGTTTGATTGCTAATGGCTGGACCATTCACGGCCAAGAAAATACTAAGATGTGCTGCAAATGCTGCTGGCTGATGATACATCGACGCAACTATAACGGAAATACAGCTTTTTTTTTAATATTTCAATTTCGATTAATATAAAATATCGACTCGGGCTACCAGTTTTATGGTTTGATGTATTAAAATTGAATTGAATTGGTTGGGTAATTTTATAAGTTCGATCATGAAAATTTAATGATTATTTACAGCATTATGGAGGACGGCAATTACATTGGTGTGGCTGACAAGATACCTTTATGCTGATTATTTACTTTTAATTTGTTGAGATTTTATGATTTTTAAATAGACGATGACATAGTGGGAAATTCGGAAGTGGTAGCCTCAGGGCCGGTTCTTGAGAGTTATTAACCAATTTAACCTGGGATTATTATTTAATACTTTAGTCGGTTTGATGGAAGATGGAGAAAATTCTTGACCGTAAATTACTTAATCTTTAAGGTTCAAAAAATAATGTATCGTAGGAAAGATCTTACGAAACACTTTTTTTCGAAGATGGATTTACGGTTCTAGGACAAAAACCCCTCCCAAACAGAATTCCCCTGATAGTTTTTTTTAAGCGACCAAAATCTACACTGATAATTTTCTAAAAGAGGACAAAATGCCCCCCGGAAAAAATCACCCCCCTCGGGATGAAATCCTTCCTGGAGAAGGAGAATTCTGTCAGCGAAGATTTTTTCCAGGAGGAATTTTTTCCGTCTTATAAAAAAATGTCAGGGGGAATTTTTTCCGGAGCTGATTTTATCCGTTTACCAGTTGTTTACAGTCTTCTATGTTTAAAGTCCAGATTTCGCATTCATAAGACAGTACCGAACGTATAAGTATTTTGTACATTTTCCATTTTATTGTTCTGGATTATAGCTGGCTTCCTTGCAGTTTATCTAGCGCAAAGTAGCACCTGTGTGTTGCTGCAATTCAATGATCATTAAATTTATAAAAATATTGATATTGATATTTTTTGTATAGATATCTAATATGTTCATATCTTAAACCATTAATCATCATATAGTTTTGGTTAATTGCCTCTCCACGATTTGGTCTTTAACCGATAAATATAGAGGAAAACCTTTAACGACCTCTAATCTCAATCTATAATTATGATGGAACATGACCAAATGAAATTAAATGTTTTTATAATAATCACTTTCAAATCTACAATATATAGATTAGCCAATCTATGTACAATTGTACATACTACCGAACTATAGACAATAATACAAAAATAGAAACCCTTTTCCAGTTCCGATAAGTCATTCATTTTACAATGATTTGCACAGGTAAAATCTGAAAATATTGCATTTTCAAAACTATCTAAGTGTAAATAAATTAAATTCTCATTAAAATGTTCATTAGTCAGATATATTTTAGGTATGGTGCTGTTGACAATGGTAAATCATGCCTACCAACCTTTACCAATACAAATACAATACAATATAATGAATAGTTGTAGGCAAATGTGAGTATAGGTACAAAGCAAATTAAATATAGATGTACATATGAAGTAATAATCCCAATATTGGGATCCTTAGGGAACATTTTGGTATATAAATCAATTTTGTATTCATGTAAGAGCTGCAAACCGAATTTTAAGTTAAGTAACAAGAATTAGCCAAACTAAAATCAAATAAGTTTGTATATTTCAGGGTAAAATAGTGTTCTGCTCTAAGGACATCTCTAGGGTAAACTTATTGTATAAATTAAAAAAATAAAAAATTCAAACTTCTGATAATTCAAGTTCATTTTCTATTTTATCTATTCATTAAGTTATCCTTATGGGTTCCTGATCAGTGATCACAATTATTTATTATTTATTGAGTCATAGTTTGGCATTAGAGTATGGCATGCAATGGTGAGCTGTCAGAGGACAAAGTAATTCCTGGGAGGACTATTTAGAAAAAAACCTTCCTTTCTTCTAAATTGTAAAGAACGCCCGGCTCTCGGCCAATTAATTTAACTTACTATTAATTTTATTTAAAATATAAGTAGTTAGGTGAATTTGATTTGTACTTATGTACTTACTCTTTATTTTCCATTAATTAAGAAAACAAAATTACTATAAAATTAGATTTTTTTATTTTCTAACAATCAGCTCCAAATACAAAGATTTTCATTGTTAAAAAATTGGAGCTGTTAGGTTAAAAACGTTCAATTATCATTAAAAACTATTCATCATCATAGTTATACATACCTAATTCATTTGATACAATAAAAAAGGTCTTGGCTATGCTTAAAGATTAGTCTACCTCATAATAAAGCCTCAACTGATTGAACTGACATTCGTGCAACTTTAAAATCAATCTAAATATATATAATACATGTACATATATTATATAACTATATAAATAAGCCTATAATATTAGGGTGGAGTACTGCTGTTCCAAAATTTTGGAAACGATCGGTTCTACAATAATGTAAGAATCTGCCCTTGCTAAAAAAATTAATTTTAAGAATATACTCCACCCTACTACACATTGATACCTACATAGATAGTAGTATATACATTCATATGCATGTATATTCCTTTATAATTTCTTTTTTATATATACATAAGTAATCTTAGGTATATTTTATTCCATCCCAGCATCTTCTTTTTATTTGTTTTTATTTATTTTTTGTTCTATCTTCGCTTTATCCGCGTTTATTGTTTGAGTTAAATTTTCTTTTTTTTTTTTTTTTTTATTCATCTTATTATTGACTCTTTGTCTTGTACCTTGTCTGCCTTATATACATCTATCTATCTGTCTGTATAATGGCTTGTACCACGTTGCTGGTTTAGATGGTAATGATGATGATAGCAAGAAGGAAGGCTGGGGAGCGAGAGCAAAGGGCCTAAATGGCACACCTATAATTCTATTGTTGAATTATGGTGGCGAGAGGCTTTTGTTTTATTATTATTTTAATTTAAAATGGGTTTTTTTTTCATTGGAGGAAAAGGTGAAATAAGTTTAATTATATTGGATGAGTTATTCGATTTAAAATTAAAATTATTTTCTTTTTTGTTTCTTGTTACTTTGAGAATAAAATAGAAAAATCAATTTATTTAATGGTAGGTAGAGGCCTAATAAGAAATTATATTTTACCGGGCATCAATGAAATTTAAAATAATTTGTTGTTTAAATCTTAACAGCCAATAAGTTATCGAAATAGAATAAAAAAGAACTACTATGCGTACAATTAGTAGTCGGTCAGTAATAAGATTTACAGAATTGATTATGAAGCTCCGAAAATTTAGCGCATTGAATACATTAAAATAAATAAAAATAAAAAGTTTGTCTAGGTGTATTGAAGATTCCCCATTGCTCATCATACGTTTTTTTTTCTTTTAACGCAAAGAATAGGTTCCAGGAAAATGCTGCGTTATACGAGACTCAATTAGTAAATTTCAAAAGAAATCCAAATTTATTTTATTTTTGAAATGTTGAAATCGTTATATATACCAGTATATACTTACATACATACATATTCAAGGATTACCTGTAGAAGTGTAGAGGGTAAAAATATTGATATGGTGACAATTTGCCACCAACAATATAAATCTCTAGAAATAGAAGGCGAAAGTAATGGAAGGAGTGTTACTATATACATATGTATATGAATGTATATTGTATATGTAAAGGCTCTCAAAAAATAAAGGTATCAAGCTACTATATTAACATTTTTGCTTCCATACTGTATATGAAATATAAAAGAGAAGCTTTGTTGTTGCGTTTTTTCGTATTTTCTACCCGAATTGAAAGTTTTCCAACAAAAAAATGCAATAACAATTTTGGTCACTCGAATCGTTCGCTCGTGATAACTCATGAACGCGTTGAGCTAGAAGCTTGATTTTTTTTTTTTTTTGATTGGTTGATGGGGAAAATTCTTCCACTTCTTCGTCCCCTCCGATACAAATTTTTTGTAAAAACGTATTTTCTTCCACTGAATGACAAAATTTTGAAAAAACTGTACATACGAGTATACAGTACGTAACAAAAGTATATCTACCCCTCATGGCAAAATATAATTAGTCTAATAAATGACAACCAATCAA
>JANSTT010016766.1:0-20086 GCA_026745375.1 Platyura marginata | reverse complement strand
CTCGGACTCGACGAGTTTTTTAAATTTTGGACTCGGACTCGTCGAGTCTTAAAAACCCGAGTTTTCAGAAACCCTATATGTGGGTAATTTGTGTATGTAAATATTTAACTCCATTTTGTATTTGACTGCGAATATTCGCTATTCCTAAAAGTTGTTTTATGTGAATTTTTGTAACGAAATTGAGAAAGTGAAAGTGAAAAGAAAGAAGGACCCAGCAAATAAATGCATTAAATTAACTTCGAATATATGATAGTTTTGGCAAAAATTTGAATTTTCTCGAGAGAGAAAAAAAAAACCTATTTAGATAAAAGCCCCCTAATTCGTCTAAATCATTTTGGAACTAGAGTTTGTGCTTAGCAAACAAAATTCTATTTGAGCTGAAAAACAAAATAATTTATGGTTACAAGTCGACATATGTACAATTGTACATGCATATATGGATATACATACACACAACAATCAGACATATACTAATCCTTGACAATAAGCCATAAAATCGAAACATCTTCTAATTGAAATGTCTTACAAGTAAAAGGAAAGATATGTACACACACACACACACATACACAATATATATGTAACAATATAGCCAAAAGATTAATGTTCAAATTGACACTTCTCACACACTTTTGCCATTTTCCCCAGTAATAAATAATTCGACAAAACGCTTTTTGGCAAATCACTTTCCGTTGAGTACACACAACATTATATAAGTTTTCCAGAACGATTGCCATGATTTAATATATAAATACTTATGTACATATATATATATGGTTTGTACTGTATTGTATATATTATATTATTCCCTATACATACATATGTACCATATACATATACATATACATATATATAAAGCCTTAAGCACAATTTATTTATTTATTTGCCCAAAATTTACCAACAATTATTTATTATACGAAACACATTTTCGGTATTTGATGGCAATTAAATTTAAAATTATCATAATTCAACATCTCAAGTTAATAGACATTGAATATCAGGCTAATTTGTTGTTGTATGTCTTCATTTTTTTTTTTTTGGGCGGGGTGCTTGGGGTATGGTGAACAATTTGCAAAAGGCCTGACAAGACGAAAGTCTCATCAATCATATTGTACAATGTGCTTGTGGCTTAGAAATCTTATGTTTTGTTTTGTAGAAAATCGTTTGTGGCGCGCACAAGATTGATTATTATATATAAGGATTTTCCATAAAGTTCTGGTTTATATAGGAAAACCTAGTGTAAAGGTACTACTAGATCAGTGATGGCTAATCTATGACACGCGTGTCAGAGGTGAAACGGCAAGACATTTTTCTCTTTTTTACTTTTTTTTAATTTTTCCGAAGTAAGTACTATAATAGTACTCTTTTTATAAATGCTGCAGATAGTCAATTAGTAATAGTAATAGTAAATTTAAAAAAAGATTTCTAAAAAAATGACTCAATTTTGAAATTTCTTAATCTTAAAGTTTTGAAGTTTTCTATTTTTATATTATTTTGGATTTGCAGCATTTTTTGCCAAATAAAATTCTTGCAAAAAGTTAACCACTCAAGGTCCATACATTTTGAACATAGAAGGTGCCTCACCAAATTTTTTTCGGTTTCTTTCATCAAAATGACGTAATTTTTTTTTTTTTAAAATAGTCTCATAATAATGGGATCAATAATTCTCACGCTTCGCCACTGTGTCTTGTTGTTGTACTGCTGCGAGTTTATTTTGCTTCGAAATCTATACTTACGAAAAAATACGATTTTTTTTAAAAAATACTTCATTGCCAGCGCGCTCAGTGGAAAAAATTTATTTCAAGACAGCATCTGAATTCAAGTGTTTGTCGAATTGAAGTCCAAACTTGAGAATATAGAAAGAAAACGATTTGAGAATGAAAAAGAGTGCCATTATAAACCGGAAATGTTGAGCGGCTGGAACCGAATCCCAGACACCTTTTAGCACTGTAAAAAACCTAGCGATGGTTTTATTCACAATTTCCTGTTCTACGTATTTTTGGGAGGCCTTAAATTATAAAAGAAGTTGACTTAAAGTGCGGTAGCGTTGACTTAAAGTGCACGAAATACCAACCTTCAATCAAAGCTTGAAAATATTACAAAAATTAGGGATATTTCAATATGTGACACAATACTCTAGATTTAAGCTAGATTTTTATCAATATTTGACGCAGCAATCTTAAAAGGTTAGCCATCACTGTACTAGACTCAAGTCAATAGAAATTGTGACATTGAACTTATTCATTTGAAACTACATAACATACATATTTATGTATAGACCTAGTTGATTTGATAGTGTCAATCACAATGACATCAATAGAAAACGGGAAGTATTCACTTTAGGTCGAAATTCAATTTAGGGTTAGATTTATGTGAGGAAAAATAGAAAAAATTTCATCCTGACAAATCGGTACTGTTACAAGGTTTTTTCTTTTATAATCACATAATAGTTGAAATCCTCGTATATATAAAAAAAGGGTAACAAAATATTAAGTTTTTTGTATACAGTGAAACCTTGAATTGCGAGTAACTTTGTCTACGAGTGTTTTTCAAGACGAGCGAAAACATTTTAACTTGATAAACGAGCGTGGTCTTGCAATACGTAATGGTGGCCGCTGGCCCGGACTGCAGTCTCTCTCAATTTATCAATAAATATACATATAATAATAACAAATCTTAAAGATCTTCATTATATCAAAAATTTTCTTATCTAGTTCTATCTATGTATCTATTATAATTCTTTTCTAACAAAAAGGAATAATTTTCTCTCAAAAAGCTACTTCAAAAAAAAATTCGCTTCAATATACGAGTACTTTAGATTACGAACATGTTTGCGGAATGCTTGCAATTTAAGGTTTTACTGTATTTCAATCGCTTCGCACATTTTTAGTAAAATTACTTTAAAAAATGTTTGACAAACTTGCTGTGCCAGATTTGTTTATTTTTTACAGAACTAAGTAGGCATCTATTCTATGTCATCATCATTGAATTGTAAATAGATGCAAAAACTAAGTATAAGGTTATGAAATAATTAAGCAAGTGATATATATAAGATTATACAGGGCCGGTTCTAGATATTTGGCCGCCTGTGTGCAATTAATATTTCTTTATTTTTGCCTTCAGTAGGACTGTAATGATAACTGGCAGCTATTCACTCACTGAGACCTCTTAATCTTCCTTAATTATAAATGACAATTACTTTTCTAGTAAATAATTTACTAAAAAACTTCGTTTAGTGGAATTAATAGAAACAGCCTGGATAGTTGCTTGATATATGCTCAATAATATTACAAAAATAAACTCAAAAAAATTCGATTAAAAATAATTAATAAAAAAAAAACAAATTATAAAAACCTATCAACGGTGAATTGAATAAAAATCAAACAATGAGCTATACATTTACAATACCTAATTCCAATCAGTTAAAATTCGTTCTAAAAAAAAACTGATGAAAATTCAATTTAAAAAGTAAACAGGAAGTTTATATTTAAAAAGCCTAACAGCGGGAAATTAAAACAAAAATCCGGTTGGATTTCGGAAAATACTAAAATAAAATAATCAATGTAGAATTTAACTCAATCGAACAAAGAAACAGCAAATAAATCTAAATCAAGTTGAAAAAAAAAAATCAAAATCAAATTATGTCACTCCCATTGCAAATTGTTCATTGATTTATATTCGTTACATGTTATTTCTATCTAAATTGTGAATAGTACGTTTGTTTTTTGTACGAAAACTATCGGTCGCCAGGCACGAATACCAATCGGATAAACAACTCAAAGTATCCTTATAGGTCCCATACACAGGCGAACATGTGCGCGGACATGACATGTCTCCCCGTGTGTGGGCAAGTTTGTGAACATCATTTAAGTGCGCGAACTTGGTGTGTTGAAAATCAAATTTTTTTGATTTTTGGTAGGCGGGGTTTCAAGCAGATGAACTTGTGTGCTGTAGTTCGCATCATGTAAATTTCATTGAGTGCACTCGGAGTACTTTATTATACAATTTTTATAATTAAATTTCATTTAAATCGCCCAAACTTTTAAATTAACATCGATGTGCACTCGATGAAATTTCCACAAAGTATGGCAATTTGTACGTACAGCAAGTTCGCAGACAAAGTTGTACAATTATGTTCTCGCACATGTTCGCCTGTGTATGGGATCTATTACATTGAACATTTTAATTCAAGAACATTTTTGGGTTAAGCTACGGGCATAATGCTCCGTACCGTTGAGCTCCGTTTTTAAATATTGAAAATGTCAACATAGCATGCAAATGCATAGGCTTTACGGAAGGTATGTCACAATGATCAGAATGGAACGGAACGGTACGTCGAGAGTTGGCCAAAATTAAAATTGAACGGAATGGAACGGAGCACATAACCTCAATTTGGCTATTAAAACGGTGTAGTGATACGTTTTATTCGATTTACAATACGCTGTTTTCGTATTTTTTTGCTTTTAATATTTTGGAACTTGGTTTATTATTTTGATATTGTCAGAACGGAACAGTATCATTGTGACTAGATGTTAAATTTTGGGCGGAACGGAATGAAACGGTGCGGTGCATTGTGCCTATAGCTTAAGACCGTCGGATTCAAACCCAGGACCTCTTGCAACTTTGTTCAGTGAAAGAAACGGCAAGCATACTGCATATTTAGAAAAATATTTTTTTTATAATTTCAAAATTAACATAAAATTTCGAGAAAGCTACTTTTTCTTTTCCTACCAATGAAATATTAAGCAAAAAGAACACAAGTATCAAATGTCAATCGAAAAGTTTCCGTTTTTTTTTTTTTTTTGTTATATAAATCGGTTAGAGAACCTTATTGACAATCGATTAAACAATTCCCGCTGTGACAGAAAAAGTTTTTCTTTTTGTTTAACAATTGAAAATACACAGCGGCAGACATATAAATTGGCATATGGAAATACAATTTACACGTACATAATATATGTAAATGGTACACAGTACATACAAATGTATACATTACGTACCCTTGTACTACCAATATACGTATATATGTATGTATATATACAATATACATATATATATACATATGTACAAAAAAATATTTCAAATTGGTTTTTACTTGTTTTTCATTTATGTATATTTTTTGACTATTTGAAATCAGCGAGAGGAATTTCCGGAATGTGATAACAAATATTTTGAAAAATAAAACGGTCATCTGGCGGCTGTACAAGTGTACAAGTGTAGATTAATCGTAAAAAATATAAATTACAATAAAAACCTGAACAAACAATGCAATAATGAGAGATACAATTTTTATAAATTTATTATAGATGAACCATAGGGCAATAGGGCCATGGGTAGGTACATCAAATGTAGCTTTAATTATTTTGCATTAATGATGAGAAAAATCAGTTTTGCATTTTAAGTGAAATAAGACAGGTGACAAACCTGATCGTACAGAGATACTTTATATTTCTTGTGACATTAAATTTTTTAAAAAAAGTTTAAATAACATAAAAAATATTTTTTTAAATTCATACTAGTTTTCTTATGAAATGAGAAATTTCTTTGATTTTTTCCCGTCAAATGACTCAGTTAATTTTTTTTTATAGTTCTTATGGAAAATATAGCACGTCTTGCAAGATCAAGACCCAATTTAACAAAACCAAGACCAAACTAAACAAAACCAAGATCAAGACTGCTGTGACTTTGTCTTGCGTTTGTTTATCACTACTTTCCATTAGTTGTGACTCGTGAGAAATATCGGTTCCATCATCATGAGACTATTTTAAAAAAAAAAATCTTACGTCATTTTGATGACAGAAACTGGATAAAAATTTGGTGAAGCACCGAACATCTTGACCGTTTTTTTTTGGTGGTTTTTTAACTAACTTTTTTTATTACTAAAGATATGATTTTGAAACTTTGTATTTTTCTATTATTTAGAATTTCCAGTATTTTTTGTCAAATAAATTTTTTTTAAAAAATTAACCCTATAAGGTCCAGACATTTTGAATATGAAATGGTTAATTAAATTAATTAATCTAAAAAAATTTTTTTTAACCTTTGGAGGTTTGATTCTAAAGCGAGAAAAACACTACTTTCAGTCAACTTTTCCTGTAGATGCGTTAACGGAGCAATGCACCATTGAACTTTATTTATTTTATGTTAAAAAAGGGCGCGATTTAAAAAAAAAACACCAAAAATGTTGATTTAAATCAAAAAATTTAATTTTACGAAAAATCAATAATTGTTCTGTTTCTATACAGTTAACCCTCGTATAAAGCGAACGGTAGGTTCCGAGGTAATGCCGCATTATTACAAGACTCTGTCCGACGCCAAAACCAGTTATGGTAAGAAGAGCCGGCCAAATGGCTCAGTTGAGCGGAAGGTCCCGGCTTTAAGATCGATGTAATGTGATAATGTGAATCTGTGGTGGTTGAATTTCACTTAAAAATTGACTAAATTATCTCAAGAATGGCAATGTTTAAAGATTGGCGGTGCATCTGTAAGGTTTCTAGTAATGGAAACACATCAAGTGCTACATTTTTCCACACAAAAAGAGATTGTCATATCAATTGAGATAAAATGTTGAACAGAGATAGCTATGGACCCAAAAAAAGTGGTCTATCCTGGGTGCAATAAGAACCACCACCTTAACCTAACCTAAAAAGTTTGTTTATCACTGCAGTTCATTTAGAGCCATGAATTGTGGGGCATAGAACTTCATATAAAATATTTGATTTATAAGAGTGAAAAGATCAAAAGTTAAAAATTTCAAGACCACATTATACGAGGGTTGGCCTGTATACTAGAATTTCACATATATCTACAAAAAAATATAATAAATCTTCCCTACCAATCACTCTAGCAAAACAAAATATTTTTTCTTCCCAAGTAATAGTACAATTTTCCCTTTATTTTTTTTATTATTAACTATATGTCGCGCTTGGTGTACCAGAAACCATTATTTTTCAAAGATAATATTCAATTTGATTTTATATCAATTTTGCGACATATCACAGCTTCAATTTATGTTGCTTTGTACATGAGAGCATATACCATATTTATTTCTCTTGTTACAAAAGAAGAAATACTCTTTGAGGTTTTATTAGGGTGTAGAGTGCCGGAAACATTCTTCTGATGACATCTAAAGTTTTATTCAACGTTTAGGCTATATAGAGCTATAGAGGGTGTGGTGTTTTATATATCTTTGAATTTAGATACTTCAACTTTTTCTTCTTCTTTTTTTTTTATCAAATACATATGTAAGTAAGTATGTACCAATACCTATACATACATATATAATGAATATTCTTTTTGTTATTTATTAATTCATCCATGACGAAATGAATTTTTAATGTTAATATGTAAGTATTTTATTCATACAGATATATGTAGGTTAAATTTTCAATTTTATTTATCCAAAAAAAGGGACATTTTCCTTCGCAATACAAAACTTAAATAACGAAACAAAATATTTTCAGAAGGAGAGATCGGACTACTTCCAAAACTAGAGCTAATTGGAACAGTAGCGCTGAGGCTCTAAATAAAATTCTTAAAATTGAAAAAATGTCGTTTCACAAACAATTTTTCTACAAAATAATGAGGGGAAATATTGTCTAAAAGCTATTATTGAATGTAGGTTTTTTTTATGCCCAACCCTGAGGACTTATTCAATGAAAATCATTGATTTATTTAAAAGTAAAAAAAACATATTTCTAATTTATTTTTGGAGCTAGCAGCATTTTATAAAAATGAAGTAGCCCTCCTCTGCTCTACATGAATTTAATTTGGAGAAGTTGGCATTGCTATTTTTAATCAACACAAAACTTTATGAAAAGTCAAAATGTATATATTATGTTGTGTAAACAAAAAAGATTTGTCTTTGTTATGGCGATTTTAATATTTGTTTCATAGATTTTTATCATTTAAAATAAACTTTTGACTAGTGACGCAGCGTGAATTTTATTTGTGGCTTTGAAATTCTTACTATAATTCGGACAACTCCGAAAATAATCTTATTTCAAGTAAAAATTTGGTTCCAAGCTTTTTGCTTTATAAATTTTCATAGAAAATATCGAGAAAATCTTCAATGCACAAAACTGGGTATTCTGCAAGCCAATTTTTTGCCATTTTTTTTTGCTTATCTACAATACCCGCCAACTCATTTTTATGCACTTTTCAGGAGACAGTAAAAGCTAATTGTTTCGTATAGCGTATTGAGTTAGCGGATGGTAAAACATTGCAAAAAAACGAAATTTTTAAAACAAACTTTTTGTGATAATTTTACCATAGGTGCAGGGTTGCATAAACATCAATTTTATATAATAAAAAAAAAAAATCGGTAAAAATGAGTTAGCGTGTATTGTATATGTTCGAAAACCAAAAAAATTTATAAAGCAAAAAAGATTGTTAATAAAATTTTACTTTAAATAAATTTTTTCAAAATATTTTTACAATTAACGAACGTATTCAGATTACAATAAAAATTTCAGCGGCACTTTTGGTGATATAGGCAAAAATAAAATCTATGTCTCTGCTTCGGACGCATTGCTACTAGGGTACTCAATGACAACACACCGGTAACAAAACAGATACTTTTATTCGTTTAAATTGCTATATGTAAAATGCCATAATTGCCGTAAATTTGGCATATTTATGGCTAAATGGTAAATGAGTACCATATACATATAGTCATAATTTATATGCAAAACATATTTGAAGTGACTTTATAATCACAATCATCGATCGTGAAAATTATTACGATATGATGATGATGAAATGATTTCGTGCATAAAAGTAATTATCATTGTATGTATATAGTATTTTCAAATCATCCCCCCTTTCTTCAATTCACATTTATTCCAGTTGCGAAAATTTAACAAAACATTAAGAGTGATATAGTTTCATTAAGATTAAAGGTCCAACCCTATATAAACATTTATTAACTCACCAACTAACCAACAATCCATTAACCTACAATACGTACTCGTACATATATGTATAAACCGGTAAATTCAAAACTTCACACTAAAGTTGCATGTTTTGCTTGACTCCTTCTATTGTTATACAAAAAAAAAAACACACACACACATTAATCAAAAGCTTTTAAGCGAATAAAGCACAACAATTTTTTTCTATTTATTTCTTGGCTTGACTGAACGAACTGAATTTATTTACTTTAGAAGAACGAAGTGCGGTGCGATATTCTCTTTTATATTCATTCCCTTTGTAAAATTGATGTAAATTGCAGTGCGGTTTTGTTATTGGATTTCATTTTCAGATTACATTCGATTTGACTTTGTTTATTCTGTTTAAATTGATTAAAATTCAGTTTTCCTTGTATTAGGTATTAGGTTACATCATATCTCGGAGTGAAGGGGGAAATTTAACGATATTAAAGCATTAAAGTAGAAAATTTGCCAAGAACATTTTAAAATGGATTAAATGGAACTCGAAATCTGTTTTCCTTTTATGTATTCTGTTTTTGACTCTGCCTTTTTTTTGAGAAAGTTTCAAACAAACTTTTTGTTGTAATTGAATAGCCACTAATCCAAGTAAGAAAGGAAACTTATTTCTTTTAACTATAATGAATGGTGCGGTAGAGCTATCTGGTATTGTATGTATTTCAAATATTTTAGAGTTAAAGAGTTTGGAATTGCATCTCGAAGTTTTTGAAAACGAGATCTTAATTAAATTCATTCAAATTCAATTCATTATCTAGGATGATAACGAAATCTCATTTATCTGATCCGATGCGCTTTGTGTCAATTTAACAGAACCGACATTTTTTTTTCTTTTAACTGAAATCGAGGGCGATAATGGAGAAATTGACTCTGAGAGACGGTGAAGGCAGCTTAATTTTCAACCAATACTAATATGCTTATATTATAACACAATTGTTTACATTTATATTGAGTTGCTCATTGAGAATTGCGCAACAACAAAAAGTGTGTGTAAAACACTATTCAAAATCACGCCACTAAAATATTAAAAAAATATATAATCCAACCGGCTTGTTAACAACTACTACAATCAAATATTTTATTTATGATGGAGATTGTCGTATACGATGTTTATTTTTTGGCTAGTATTGCCAGTTTTGTTAGTGGTAAATTCAATATTCGTTAGATTTTTATCAATTGGTTGGATTTTTGCACAGATCTATAATACTATTTCATCATTTTTATATGTAGTGATTTCGGCAAGAGTAACCATTTTGATTTTAATTCCAAGATGTCAAAATAGTAATCAATACAATGTTTGCTTTTTTAATTATTTTTTAAATTGAAATATTTTAGAAAGTGAATTGAATAAAAAGCGAAAAAAAAATATTAAATGATTTTTAGCGATGATTTTAGGAATTAGCAAAACATTTAAAAAATCAACTGTGTTTAAATTTTTTTTGTTGGTTCCCGCTAACAAATTGCATTTTTTGATATATGTACGAGTACGACGTAGTATAGAAATGGGGATTTGAATTCCAAAACGTCAACTATTTCAGCTGACATATTTTAAAGTATAGTATAGAGTATAGACTATAGACTGTAGACTAGTATTAAAGATCTATGGATTATTGTATGGAAAAAAAAACATGGCCACCCAAAATATGAGCTGTCATAGTCAAGTCGCGCGATCTTTGAACGTGCAATTTTAATAGTAATTCTATTTTAAGAATGCATTTCTGTAAACAGAAAATTAAGCAGCGACAAGTCCTTTACTTTTAGTTGATAGCATTATGTTAACGCGTCTTTAAGATAAATAGTTGGTATATTTATTGTACGAGTATAATATTTTCGTATAATAGTAGGTAAAATAATAAAATTATTTTATACCAACAGGCCTTAATCGATAAGTTCTTTTGTATTACCTTCAGTTTTGACTTATAGCTTATAGTTGTGGCACGCTATATAAGTTGGGATATAAATTTTGCTATTATTGAATGACGTTCAATATAGACAAAATGAAGCAAAGTACAACATTAAAAGACACCAAATCAATATAATCATGATAATCATATATAGTATGTATAGGGAATCGATCATGCGACATCGTTAGCATCTCTACATATATATTAGAGTAGATAAATTTGAGTTGTATAGTTTTACCTACCCGTAATTCTATATCTAAATTCTAAACCAAATTCCATATGTATACAATCTATCTATCTACAAATATGTATATATATATATATATATATATTTACGAGTATGCTCTTAAAAGGTTCATGAATTCTTCTGTTACAGTTTATAAGTTCAAATAAAAGTTTTGTGCAAACCCAACAAACAATTTACAAATGATCGAATGAATGAATACAAATAAAGTTTTATCCTTAAATAGTTAAATCATCTACATTATGTATTACATTTAAGATTAAATGCTTTTTCGATAGCAGACATCGAAATTGAAGCTTCAAAAAAGCTGACCCTAATGTCATAGTGCATAGTGTCACATTTTTTCTCAACAAAAAATTTCTCACACATATATTTCGACCTTCAGCAATTTGATTGTCATTGTTTTGTCGACAATATGTCAGCGTCTGTGATTTTGTTGGAGAGATAACATTTTGTCGTTTATACATTCGATTATAAATTATGCAATTTTGATACTTTACGTATGTGGGGATCGGTACGCAATCAAGCAATTATTATAAGTACATAGGTACTTTAAACTTTGACATACATATGTATGTGTATGAAGGTACATAATGTATTGAATTTTGAACCAACTTTTTATACAATTTTTGTTGAAAAAGTAAAGCAATTTTTGCGTTTCACAATATATATAGGATATTTTTGTGTTCTATGTCTTTTTATCCTTTGTGTTTTGTGTACACACCAGTGAATAGTGAATTTATCTTGCTAATCCCATTTTATTCTTTGTAGCGAATATAAAAACATTTTTGCAAGTTTAGTTTTGTCAATCGTATAGAGTAGAGTAGTAGTTGCGAAAACATTTTACAATTGATTGAATAATAACAAAAATTGTGCCAAAAAAAAAAAAAAAATACTAACAGAAATATTGGATAATGGTACTAGGTGAGTATTGTGGCATAAATAACTTTAAATGAAAATAACTTTTTTGGAAATTACATTTCATTATAAGCCTTCTTTATTTTGTAGTATATGAAATAGAAATGAAAATACCTAATAGCCTATACGTATTTTCATTTTTCACAGTATGATTTAAGATTAATCATTAATATTAGGTTCCCGCACTTTAACAGTCATAATCCCAAAAAATTTCCCCCCTTAGACGCTTTTTATATCATTTCGACCATTTATGTGGACACTTGATGGAGTTAAAAATACTTTTTTAAGCTAATAGAATAGAATAGATGAAGAAAATTGATTTAGGTGTTTGGTCACTATATTTATTTAAAATATGTATCATTGATTATGATACGAGTATGATCAAATTTGCATAAAAACTAAAAACGACCATGTACCATGTTGAAATATTTTATTTTTTATTTAACTTCACTAAAACCAAAAATCATGAGACTGTAAATTGCAAAATATTTTTTTTCATTTATTATTTTTTTATTAAAAATGCAAATAAAATGCTTTTGACAATTTGTTATATCGTACGAATTGTAAACCCAGACAACATAAGCCTTTTTCCTCTCAAAAGAGTGTATAAGTTGATAAGTATATAAGTTGAGTGTACAAGTACACTCATAATAATAATAATGATAATAGCGTTGTTGCTGGTGGTCGGTAATTATTTTTAATTTGTATTTGATCGTAGTCTAATTAAAATAATTAATAAATGACATAATTTTATGTCGTATGTGAGTGTTTTTCTATTTGAGGTATTTCTATCATTTTAATACACATTTTTTTTGAGTGATTTTAAAAAAACGTTCTTTACATTTACATTTTCTGGTGTATTTTCATATTTTGACTTTTCAATTTTCTAATCATTTTTCTCTTTAGTTTTTAAACAAAAGAGTGTTGGTTGTGAGTTTGCGACGTTCAACGTTCAATTTATGGTAGGTGATCGTAATTAAAATTAAATAATTTAAAAAAAAAAACTTACTATGGTCGAACCGCCATTTTTGTTAACATGTCGTCATAATATAATTTATGTACATATATCGTCATATTATGTAAAAAAAGAAAATCCTTAAAGATTACTTTAATTTGAGTATATATTTTCCATACTAATGTTAAGAATATTCACTTTATTTATTGTTTAACCAAATATTTATATTTTGCTAAAAGCTTCTTTCAATAAAAATAAAAGCTTTTAGGGACATATTTTTGTTTTTGTAATTTGATATTTCAACATCTTTGATTTTAATAGAAATAGATATTAATAAATATGTAAACAAAAATATCTCATTTTTTTTTCTTCTGTTTATTCTAACCTGAAGCCTACTACCCATATATGCTCATCTTTATATACATACATACGAATATGTGTACCCATGAAATTTCTTCGATCGAACCTGCCAATTTTTCGGTTGAAATTGTTGCTTATCTCAGAAAAACATTCTTTCCTTTTGCAATAATATTTGGTTAACGATTTCTTTTTAAATTTTTTTTTTTTTTTGATTTTCTTTTTATTTCTTTTTTTTTTTGAAATCATAATATTGTTTAAATAAACAATTTTCCCAATTGAATTTCATCATTTTGTCATTACAGATGCACGGGATTTTGTGATGCCGGAAAAATTCTTTATTTATATGCGTTTTCCATAAGATTCATATCCGCACTGATTGTTTCCCTCGAGCGTAAAACCAAAATTATGTTTGAGGCGGAAACCGAACGATGGTTGGTTGATGATGTTAAACTGAAATGAAAATAATGGCGGATCCTTTTATAAATAAATATTGTACGTTTGTAGGTATATATGTATAGTATCTATATATGTATATATAGGTAGATACAATATATATTATCACCAGCTAGACCTTAAATACGTACAAAATTTGCCTTAGGGATGTTTTGTGAGGTGACTTCTGTGTAGGGAAAGTGTTTTTACTTACTTACATATATATATATAGATATACATATGTATACGTATCCTATTTGCGTATGTATACGTCATAAAGTGAAATATTAACCAAAATGTTGACGGTTTCCGTTTTTCTGAATAATTAAATCAGGCACTTGTTCGTTTGAAAATGGAATTATTCGAAGTCTGTGCTGAAGCGTTAAAACAGACGGGGGTTTTTTTTTTTGAAATATAAATTGTATTGATAATGACATTAAAATGCTGATATTGTTTTCCATTTCGTAATTTGAAATAAATAGGAAAATTTCTCAGACGGAACCAATAAGAACTGTGTATAGGGGAGAGCCGAATGGAATGTATACAATAATTTTTTTTTGGTTTTACGTTTTTATGTAGTTTTTACGTAGTTATGTAAGTTTCTTTATTATCCACTTTATTTAACATTAATATTAAATTCCCTACTTCATAACGACTTGAAGGAGATTGGGGGACCACCTTAATTTTAGTACATATATTAAATTTAAACTCTAAAAATGATCTAAGTTATACAATAAAATGTCAGCTCTGTTTCTCTTATTTTTCATATATTCAAAACTTCATTAAAAATCAATTAGTATACTTTTAGAGTGAAAGAAATCAACTCGTCCATCTTAAAATACTTACAAAATTTGAAATTGGTAGAAATATCGGGAAATATAATGCAGTCGACCAAATTTGCCCTTTCTAAGAAAAACACATTTCATTTCATTTCGATGAATATTTTTGAAAAACTTATTATTTATTCAGAGTAGAGAAAAAATGGATAAGGGCAAAATTATAGATAATAAAAAAAACCAGCATCTCTCTAATAGACGAAAAAGTTCTAAGCCTGCAATTAACTTTACAAAACCAAATTAAAAAGCTATTTTTTTTTTAAATTAATAAAATGGGGTTATCTACCAAAAAAATTAGAGAATATCTCCTATTTTTCCAAAAGTTACAGATTTTTGGGCAAACCAATTTTTTGTATTCAAACCACTATATGATGTTTTGAGGTGAAAAAATGTCATTTAATAATACACTAACAAATGAAACAAATATGTGAACTTAAATTTAAAGTGTAATTGTAAAAATGAAGTAAAAGTTAATTAGCATATTGATTATCAAAGTCTTAATATCTCCAAAATAAGAATTTGATGAGGCTTTTAATTTTTACATTTTACTTTCATTATTTTTAAAGTTTGGATACGTAATTTTAATTTTTGTAAATAGCTCAGAGATGACTTATAAAAATAGGCCAAATGGTTCCGAATGATTTTTATAAGTCCCATGGCGGGTGGGCATGCGCAAATCGCTTTATGTACCTATTACTAAAAGAATAAAATTTACAAAATTTCATAACAGAAATTTAAAAAAAAAGAAAAATTATAATACCACCGAATAAGTTGTGTAACTGACCTTTTATACTTTGCGCATGACTAATAATTGAAAATATTACCGAAAATATCTGCAATCCTGCAATCCATATCGTAAATGGCCTTAACCGCTAAAAATACGAATAAAGGAAAAATTAAATATTTTATTTCACCATAAAATTTACTTTTATTCTACTTTTTTATTCCACTTTTCCTTTAACACAAAAAGACTCATAGAACCTAAGTAATAAAATTATATGAGAGAGAAGTAATGCCCATTGCCTGTTTACCACAACTACAAATGTATTGGAGGATATGGAATGAAACCTTTTTGTTAAACAACCCAATCATATAATATGTTAAACAGAAAATATCTCTCTTAAAACTCTATTAACTTAAGAGACTGACATAAAATCAAACAGAATTATAGGTCCTCTATATAACCTCAGTCACCATAAACGAACGAGCAAAACAATTGTATTTTCCTTTCAAAAAAGGAGAAAAAGAAAAAAAAAAAGAAAAAAGAAAAAAAAAATTATTTTTTCTTGTATAAAACTAGAATCATTTGTGTTATCTCAAGTCACTTGAACGTGATGTTTGCTTTTCATGCTTTGACGAATTGTAAATGTCATCATAAAAGCTCCAACAATATGCTTTTTCAACAAATAACTAAGTATATGTCAATAGGATATGTAAGTGCTTACATACATCCTGGACGGAGACGGATCTAGGAAAATAATTCTTTGGCTTTGGCTTGGATCTATTTTCAAAATTATTTAACGATACCATTTATTTATTTCGAAAAAGAAAACGTTTCAAGTGTTTTTGTTAATAATACCTATGCAGCTTAAAATAAAAATATTTCGTTGGATGTCCTTGAACCCTAGAGAATATAATCCAAGGAGAGCGTACACCGCATATCTACCATCAAATAAAATACGCACACAATGTCGAGTGCAGCAGTATGGTGGGATGAAAATAATTTATTAATTTGTAGGTTTCCAAGAGAAGGAGATCTAGATTAAAGCCTGGAATGACTACTTACTAGGGTACTAACACATTTTTTGGTTCTAAGACTATTTGTGCATATAATCCTCCCAATACAAATTATGTCCCGCCACTGCACAGTTTGTCAAGAACTTCTATCTCACAACGGCGGCATTTTGTTTGGCGTTGAATCGTACTTTTCGTATCATTTGTTATGTCCTAAATTTTATTATATAGTCTAAGTCTAAGCCCAGAACCGTCCAACTATGTTCTATAAAAATAGAATAAACTTTCAAATATTCGTCCTTGACTCTTTGTGATGAAATGATGTTAATGCTAAAAGGACTCGTCATATTTTATTGTTATTTTATTTCCACAAATTTATATAAAATATATAGGCGAAGTACCTATGTACCTATTCTACTCTGCTAAACATAAAAGGCCTAACTACATTTTTTTTTGGGTATATTTCTTATATAGTATGTAGAACCAGCAGTGCAGCGGAACCTATCTTAAGAAAAGTTAAAAAATATCGATTATAAGATATTTTCTTTGAAATGTTGCTAATAAAAAAAAGCCTATCTACAAAATATTACATATTTTAGGGTCATACTACTTGTAAAAAGCCTATCTACAAATATTACACATAAAAGTTCTATGTGCATCGGTTAGGACTTTTATGACTAGTATTTCTAGTATAAACAGAAAAACTTTCAAAACTCATTATTTTGGAAAATGTAGTTAGGCCTTTTTATGGTTAGCAGAGCAGTATTGGTACCATAATGTTATATTTGCTGTATACGTTTCAAGCAAAAGTATAAAGAAAAGGAAATATTTTCGTTATAGAATCGCTCGGTCGTTCAGAAACTCAAGGATAAATTAATGAAAATTTGGGTGTATTTTTTTTGGAGAAATAGGTAAAATCGTACCACCCGTTCGACCCTCTTCCAAATCCACTTTTGTGGAAATCGTACGTTTTCATGTTTTTTCTCACTAAATAAACAAAAATTGAAAATATCAATGTACACAAAATGTTTTTGTTTTCGGAAGTTATCGTTTTTGACCCATCGTTATAGAACGAATTTTAACTCATAATTTTTTCAACATTTTTTTTGGAATTGCATAAAATCCCTACGCTGTATGGGTATATGATTTACGTTCAATGTTTTTCTCATTTACAAAGATTTTATTATTTTTTTATTACGCCAAGTGGCGAAGCATGAACAATCCCATAGGATAGACAATTTTTTATTAGTTTTGTATGTGAAAACTGTAACTATACTATAACTAAAACTATACTATACTAAATAAACTATGGGTAATTATATTTAGATTCCTGTTCGAAAACTGTTTTTATTTGATACATATATATCGAATCCTAATTTTGAATCGGACGTATCTAAAAAATTGCCGGAATTGAGATTTTGATGACAATTTGTTCACATATTTATTCTACGTAACATAACAAAATGTATTTTTTTTTGCTAAATTGAATATATCGATAATTTTCACTAAAAGAAAAATTAAACAGTTTTTTCGCTCTCCTGAAAAGTTTATAAAAAAAAGGTAGGTCCGATTCTAAATTAGGGATCGATATACATAATTTGCTATTAGACGTTACGCCCCTGCATACTCTTCAATACGGATTTTTAATGAATTTAATTTTTGTTTAGGTTGTTTGATTCATCTCCAATCTTCACCCTACCGTCCGGCTACTTTGCAGTTTATATATCTTGCGTCTCAGATTGGAATTTCGAATAACAACGATTGAATAATGGCTGACAATTTAAAGTGAGTTTTTATTTTTTATTATTTTTAGCTACAAATAAATATCAACATCTTAAAATAGTACACTATAAATAATTACTCCTATTTCTATATCTATAACTAAATTATAATTTAAAATCTATGGATAAAATCAAGTCCGACCCCATAGTTAGCTCGGCCCCTTCCACCCGGACCACCAAAATGTTGATTGTAATTGGCATTTCCATCTAATCGACTATTACCACTGTTACTTCTCCATAAATTAGCATTGCCCGATGCACCAATATCGGTACCAAAACGTCGCACATGATTAACGTCAACTGATGCTCCACCACGCGGTCCAGTATAATCAAGTCCACCGCCAACATTAGTCGGTCCATTTGGTTTCCAATTTCGACTAACTTGCGCATGCCCATCAACACTGTGCCCATTGTTATTGTACAAATTACCAGCGGCACCAACTGTACCTTGAACGCCACTTGGATTGCCGGCCGTAACTCCACCAGTTAGTTGTCGTGTATATCTTGGATGTAATTCATAGTCAGGAATTAGATAAATCTGAAAGGAAAATTGAATTGTTCTTAATTCTATTATTTGGTCTAATTATATTGAAGAAAACTTACCATTGAATCAGGATCTAATTGTATGATGTTGGCTGTAGCAAAATTTCTACTCAAACTAGTCAAAACAAGTCCGCATGCAATAAGTAGCATTGTATTAATTACTGCCATTTTTTATTATTAATTTTATTGCTTAAGATATTATATTAAGTATCACTAAAAATGCTCTTGTTGCTGTTGCAAATATCAGTTATTAATTGATACACTTCTTCATTAGCTCCCATCTTATATACAAACTAAATGCACAAAATCTAGGAATCCCCAATAGATTAACCCACAACGGTGGGAATTTTCAATCAAATCGATTATTTTTCTTATGCAGAATTGTATTATCCGTTAAAATATAAATATATTGCAAATGTAAATCACCGACCACCAACAACAGTATTAGGTCAAGCATCTTGCCCTTGCTGATTATAGTTATCACAAGATTCGGTATTTTTTTTTGTGCATTAAATGCGACAATATGTATTTATGTGACTATACCTAATGCCAATTAAATGCATGTCAGTGAATGGGAATTTTGTTGTTTAGCGATAAAAATAGATTTTTTTTAACGAATATTGATAACGTTGTAGTAAATATATACCTAGTAATGTAGTAACCGGTTAAATGATTCAATTCTTAATTATTATCTATGGATGTTTCCAACAGGAGCGATTTCTCTGGGTGTTGAAAGCGTTCTAGAACGTGAAAATATTTTGATAAATTATATCTATAAAAGAACAAATTAATTCATATGAACCAATAGAGCAGAGAGTTTAATAATAGGGTGTATTGCACAAGAAAAGTTCTTACAGAAGTCTAATGAATCACGTTAAAGAATGAGTGTAAATAGAAACAAATTTTATTGACACCCTGCGAGTTTTTATTATTTTGCTGTTGCTTTTCCTCCGTTTCAAGAGAGAATATGTACATACAATTATTACATATTATTTATTTCTCTCTCTCTTTCTCTCCTCTTTCTCTCTATATTTCTCTCTCTCTTTTTGGTTTCTAGTTTCTTCTTGTCTTCTTTGTGTACATTTTCATTCCATGAGAGAGAAATAGTCACTATAAACGATAGCTGGATCAAATTCTTCCTATAAAATAGTCACTATATTCTATTTGTCACTATAAGCGGCGTATCAATATCTGATAGTTTTTTATTGTATGAGCTCTTATACAAAATGAAAATGGTCACTATTACCGGAATGTCACTATATATGTATATATGTCATTATAAACGATACCACTGTATATACAGGGTGCGCCATCTAGACAGGGCCTATTGAAATGTTGAATAACTCCGCCATTTTTCAGTCGATTTTGGAAAATGAACAAGATTCATTTAGGGTGTACAATGCCATTTATTGACAATTCACTCAGAATACAATATCG
>JANSTT010016765.1:0-20096 GCA_026745375.1 Platyura marginata | reverse complement strand
TATGAAATTTTTGTAATTTTTAAATCGGCTTAAAATAATGGTAACCTCAAATTTGGTTACATTTTGCATCTTGTGGTTTTCCTAATGTTTTTTTTTTTTTTTTTTTTTTGGTTTTTGTCCTTAAATTACATACCACTACTTAATTTTTAGAATAATCAGTGAAAATACCCTAAATATAATTTGTCAATAATTTTTCTTTTATATAAAAACATCAAAGGCAATGGTTTTATCGAACGCATTTGCTAATTTTTTTTTTTTTTTGTCTGCAAATTATTTGTTCTTGTCAAATTTATTACTTATAGTATTAAAATGTATTCTTTTTTTTTTTTGTTGAGTTAGGTTTTTTTTTAGAATTAATTTATGGTTTAATTGTGCACCAAAATAAATTTTTCTTTTGTTTTGTCTATTAAAAGCTTTCCATCATCAATATGTGAAATATGACTTTTTAATTATAAATGTATTGAGGATATAAATTTTAAGACTATAAGTTAAAATTTACCAGTACATAATTGAAATTGAAATGCCGCTATGTGTATATCGAAATAAATTGTCTTTTTTTTAACTATAATTTAATTTTATGTTTATTTTGCTTTTGCTAAATACATAAACAGGTAATCTGCAAGGCAGAAAAAATATTTTTAACTATTATTTTAACAAATGTTTCTTCTTTTCTCAGATTTATATATATATAATAGATAGGTGTACTACGTACATATTTGCGTATTTACACTTTTTTTCTTTTACTTTTGTAAAAAAAAAACTAAAATCGATTAAATAACATTTTTTAATTGAATTTATAATGTAAACAGGAAACAGCACAGATTGAGATAAAACATTGCAAGAAAATCGTAACTAAATAACCGATTATTTTAAGTGCTAAAGTTAAAGTCGCCAATTCATTCTCAAAATTAGACAAACATGATTTTATGGGTTTCTTTTCTTTTATCTTACATGGCCGTTAAATAAATAGTTAAACACAAATAGCCTATATAAGATAAATATCATTAAAGAATTGGAATATTATTGCCATAAAATCATTGTTTATTTTTATCGAGCTACATATTACACATACTGATAACAGATGTGGCTCTTTTTCTTAATTTATATCTTTCCGAAAATTGTATTACTGTTAGATGGTAGTTCGGTAACGGTATTTTTCGCTAAGAATACTGAAAATAACTTTAAACCTCCATTTTCTATTAGTTTGATAAAAAAAATTTAAAATTAATAATTCAAAAATTAATCCTTATGATAAAAACCAATAAATAAAAATAAGAGTATTTTCATTATAAGAAAATTGTTGATTTATCAGTTTTTTTTATTTATATCCAGAAATAAAATATGTAGGTATCTATCCGAAAAAGATGTCGGTGTTATTTATAAATAGAAGAGTTAAAATACTGAAAACAGTTTAGCCATAGATCTATTTGTTCTCTCTGTATGATTGAACACTTTTGTTGTATCAAATCAACCAGAATTAAACACACTCATTCAGTATTATTAAATATATCCCGCGAATAGAGAGAAACGTCAAAGTATTCTTTTTCGCGTGCCGAATATTTTTTTGCTTAATTTTGATTTAAAATTAAATTATTTTTATGAAAAAGTTGCTAATTGTTAATGTTAATTAATAATAACAGTGGGAAAGTGTTCAAAATGACCTTAGTGAACTTGGAATCTATTTCTATTGATATGCTTTCTCTCCCAAAAAATGTAAGTAAGAACATGTTTTATGTTTATTTTTACTGCGTAAATTAAAATTAACAAACATTTTTTACTTTACTTTTCCATATGTTTTAATTAAAAAAGCAATAATTGAAACAAAATAAAATATAATTTTTTTTACAAAGAACACTATGTCGACATTTTTTTCAACCATACTTGTTTCTTCATTTCGATAGTTTTATTAACATTTTTGAATAAAATTCATATTCAATCATACCACAACTTTAACTTTAGTAAACGTAAATGTTTAAGAAAAAAAAAAAAATTATAAATAATTATCAATTTTTAAAAATATTTTCACTTGCCTTTTCTTAAACTTAATATTATACATATTTGTTATCAAGTCTTATTCTGTTTCGCAAACTCGTTGTTTTTCTACTATAAAATTTAATAGATTAGTTGCACACATTTATTTTATCTAATGTAATAATCATTAATCTCTTGCATTTATGGTGAAAACTTAAAAATGTAGCAAATTCATAAAAATATTTTAATGCGTACAGATATCGTACATATTGGTTTTTAATTTAATCGCTAGTTTACTTATTATATTCACATAACTATATTTTTAATCTAATTGCATCACATAGCTCTTATTTTGTAGTGTTTATAGTAAAATAATAAATTAAGAATATTTTGTGTGTGTGTGTGTGTGTTTTTTTTTTTTATGTAGATAGATTAGAGGCAAGTTCTGTTATTTTTTTCTCTTTAATATAAAATTTAGTCATAACTATTAATTTTGTTTTTTGTTTTTTTATATTAGTAGAACTTTTATGGGAAATTTTTAAAAAGTAATATTAATCGAAAAAATACGATGGTTTTTATTTACCCTTAATTATACCCATAATTATCGAACATTTAATTTGACAAATTATTTGCATTTCGCATTTTTTTTTTGTAGTAAATATTTAATTACAATTTATTGATTTGTAACTTTTTACAATCACAATCTTAGCTGAGCTGTAGTTTTGTGTACATTTTTTTTTTGTAAGTTAAATTTCAATTTTCAGATTTATAAGACGGTTATAAAAAATACATTACTCAATTTTTAACTTTGAAACAATAATTTGTTAGTTTATTTATACAAAAGTCTGTTGTACGCAACTATGATGACAGATTACTTAAAAAAAGTCTTTTTTTTCTAATGCGAGTGAATTTTAAAATAAGCTATAAATTTATAAAAACTTAACTAAACAGTTTTCAGAAAGATGAAGATTCGATTGAAAGAAAATAGTTCGTTCTGTCAGATAAGAAATGTCCCTTTAAAAATTCCGTAGTTGATTTTTTAACTTAATAATATGATCTTGGAAGGATTTAACGCTTTATCCACTCCAGGGTGGCCATAATGTGCCCACAAATTATTGGCGAAGTAAAATATAGACAGAAAATACTGCCATAAACATACAAAAAATATGGGCAATGTTATGCAAGCATCCTTCAGGTAAACAGTATGTTCCATCAATTGAAATACTAAATCGAAATGGGAGTATTTGATGTTGTTCTCACTTTAATTAAGGAAACTTTATCTTTGGGAACAAAAATTATTGGTGGGCTCGGTATTATGTTAGCAGATTTATCGACAATAAATAAACTTAAAATGCATTTATTTTACAAGTTGTGTGAAATTTTATTTTAAGAACTCTGTTCATCTACAACATTTTTTTTTTGAATATTCTGACAAAACTTTCGAGTAAATTAATAAAACTGCAATTTATAAAAAATATATGCCAAATATACGTATTAGGACTCTCCAAAATTTTCTTGTATCTAAATTACCTAGTATAGTCAAAATACATTATGTAGGTAAATAATTTTGTTCATTCTTTTTCCTTTATATACTTTTTTTATTGCAGCTATAAATATTTAAATTCCTTTTTCTTTTTTTTTTCATTTTTAGTCTTTTAAACTTCAATTTGCTTTATTTCATTTCTATTGTCAATTTTGGTTATTAGATTACGATACGTATACAATTTCTAAATGTTTTATGGAGTAAAAAAAAAAATAAGTGACACACCAAGGTTGTAAATTTTTAGAGAAACTTGACATTTAATTAATTTGTTTCTTTTATTTTTTTTAAAAGTAAATTATTTTCTATCTGTTAAGTATAAATAATTTTTGTTTTGAAATAAATAATTAATAACATTCAGTTTTAGTTTCAATATAGATTTCAGACATTTTGAAATTTTCGTTTTTTATTATAAGTCAAATATACAAAATTATATTTTAGCTAGTTTTTTTTTATAAGCTTGTTATTATAGGGTTTAGTTTATAGATATCTAACTCAATTCAATAGAAAATACATTTGGTTTTTAAAATAGTCAAAATATTCTGAAAAAAACCACAGCTGTTTAAAATGAACTTATACTTCTTATATATTAATGGCAAACAAGATATTCCAGGCTAATAATTTTAACATTTCTATTATGTATGTGTGCATATCGTTTGATTGACAATATCTCCTGAAGAAAATTAAATAAAAAAAATTATTTTATGCACAAAATTAACTAAAAAGTAAAAAACAAACAACAATTTTAAAAGCAGTTTTTAACTTAACTTTGTATGCTTAGCGATGATACAAATTTACTGACTAAAATCAACAAAATATCTGGTTTCATAATCGATAGCACCATTAAGCTGGAACCTACATATTAAGTTAATTGATTCGAAAACCTAATATGTACATAGAAAATGTAATGCAATGACGATTAGAAGGGCAATTAATGATTAAGCCCATCTGGAGTTGCACAACTCAAAGGCACTAAGAAGAGATACATCGACTATCAGAGACTTTTATCTGTCTAATCGAAATTTGTACATTAAATTCGCATTGCGACATTCTTCTGCCCAGTACTGAGTAGCCCTTTTCTACAAAAAAAAAGCGCACCACAGTGGCGATAAAACATCAACAGAAAGCTCTATACCAATTTACAGAGATACAAATTTAAAAAATTTCCAAAATATATTTCATTTAAGAATGTCCAAGATATAAAAAAAAAATATTTTAAAACAATTATGACGTTGTTGTTTTGATGAACGTGACCTATGTATAATAAACAAGCGAACTGAAATTAATATACATACACCCTTCCTAAGCCTTGGTTCAAATATCTCATTTTAATAGAAAAACGGATTAATGCACCACCACAGTTATATACATTCGTATTTTACTTTAAATTAACTACAGATACATGAGTGTTGTTCTTTAAAAAATAAGAAAATGAATTATTGAAGTATCGCCTTCCCGTAGATATAAAACAAAAAAAAGGGCCATTTGACACAAATCTCTATAGAAATTTGTCACTTCTCCTAATGATTAATTAAAATTAATTTCCAAATTAAAAAAATTCGCACAAAGGTGACGTTTATTTTAATTCATTAATTAGCAGAAAACTTTATGAAATAAATAATAATTGATCCATACCTATATAAAATAGCTTTAAGTAATTACACGTAGTGTGGCATTAACAAAAAAAATGTTTGCAACTCAATAGCCATCTAACATACTATAATATTCTATAACAACAATAATAACAACAACAACGAACAGTAACAACAAACAACAACACAGCAACAACAAGCAAAACTGACAGTAATTGAGTAATTTATATCCTGGAAACAGTTAGAAATTTAATTAAATTTTAATTACTTAGAAATGAGTTAAAAAGCCTAAGGATTAAAAAAAAAATTAAAAAATCATTAATCTTTTAGTCACAGTCTCGTTAATCACATGCTTTTTTCTGGGATGAAGTAATATGTCCAAAATAGCCATTACAAAAAATAAATAAATAAATAAAAACAAAAACATTATTCACATAAAATTCATTATTCAAAAACAATTGCTACAACAATATAATAACAAGCTTTTGATGATATGTCAATGAAAATGGGCACATAAATCACATCATGTACGTTTAAGAAGCATTTAATTTGTTATTTTAAATATTTTATCAATATTTTTTATTTAATAAATACCATCATAAACAAATAAGTATAGTTAAGTATAGTTTTTTTTTTATTTTAAATATACATACTAAATATGCAATTAATAAAATTGAAAATTTTTTGCAATCTTCATTTGTTGGTCCAAATTTTGTTTTTAGTTTCTTTTTTTTTTTTTTGGTTTTTTTTTTAAATAGCTGGCATTTAGTAAAAAATTTAAATACAATGTAACAATGTACAAAATAAAAAACAGTTGGTGTTAAATATTACAAAGATATTGACAAGAATAATTTTTTTTTTTCTCTGTAAGAGTAAGAAATTTGCTAATTTACTTTTTATCTTTCATTTTCATTTTCTTTTGAATATACAAAATTTTCTCTACTTTTTTTTTTATCTCCAACAATTCGCTATTTATATTAATCAATTTTATTGCTATATTTATAATTATGGAGTTAGTTGGGTGATCTATACTAATGTATGATTGATTAATGATAAATAAATAATATGAAAGTACAACTCAACCTATTGAGAAACAATAAAAATTTCCAAAACATAATTCTGAAATTTATTGATCATGTGCGATTCGAAGTGGCTGCACTATACGTCAACCATGACTATAAGTGTCTGATCTGTTGAAGATGCGCAAACAGTTCGAAGACGTTTTTAAATTTTTGTTTTAATTATGTGTAATTTTTATACATAGTACCAAAACAAGTTATTAAAGTAATCAATAACAATTTAGTCTGGGGCTGCGACTAAAAATAGATAACTGAAAAGTCGACACAGAACTTAATTTATTGGACTATTTATATGATAGAATAGCGTGATATAAGACATTTATGTTTTGACTAAGACGTACAAGAAATTTCATAGTGAACATAATCAGACTATATGAGTTTTGGTTAGAACATAGCGACATAGCCTAAAATCTCGATAATTTTGTTCTACTTTTCTATTTATTCACTGTTACTTTAAAAAAAAAACGTTAAAAATTGTAGACTGTCAGTAGCGTACCTATAAATGGTATAAATAGAGCACTGAAACCGGGCAAAAATTGCTCAGCGTTCATAATCTAATGTTACTGTTACTGGTGGTCTTCAACGGCCTCTTTTGGGTACTGGGATGCTCAGTTCGCTTTTTAACGACGTGGTCATCGCTTCGTCTTATAATGTAGCCCAAACCATTTAAGCCTTTCTTGTCGTATGTTCGTGATATTAGAAGGACCCCTTCTCAGTGCAAATATGGATAAATATAAAGAATCAAGTAACTTTCTAATATAGAGATTCGAATAAGAAAAATTTGACTTTCACAAAATCATGCGGCAACTATTTTTTGTTATTGTTACTGAAGTCTAAATATCTAAAATGTCTCCTTTTAATTTTCTAATACAAATTCGAAGTATAGTTTAGGCACACTCCTTATGTACAAAAACCAATTGATCACAGTTATAAGGCTAAAACGGTGACCTTGATCGGTTTTTATTTTTCTCGCCATCAAATAATGCCTAAACATAAATTAAACTTGAAAAAGTTATTACCAAAGGCAAATAAAAAAAAAATTGTGCTATGCAATCACGTGACAAAAAAATGTATTTTAATATTAATCTCGACATCGTACAAATATGAATGTGTATGGCAAAAAAAAAAAAAAATGTGTAGTCAGAGCCGAACACACTGAGCAAGATGAAATATCGTGAGATTTTATACTTATAAAAATAAAAAATATAAAAAAAAAACTATTTTAATAATAATAATCTAAGGAAGTCACGCAACAGGATTAGTGGCTCCAGTAAATCGATATGTTGTGTTGTGTCGTGTTGTTTACTGCTGTTAGAAAGCTACCAGCTACTAGAGCCTATAGTTTATACCGAAAAATCGTTGCGTGATTGCGGTTTGTGGTGCATAGCATAGCAAATATAGGTATGTAAATAATGTAGAAAATTAAAATCGATAATATTGTTTTTCTTCTCTACTTTCTGTTCTATGAAAATGGAAAAATAAATAAAACATTTCTCATCAACTAACTCCTTTTTTTTATATATATATATATATATATGTATATATGTATATATAATAAGAATATATACACGGTAATTAATTACATTTAAGTATAATAATTTTAGTAATAATAATAAATTTTAAGATGGCAAATAAATGTACAACAAATACTTAAAAATCTCTTAAATAAAAACTGGACGATAATCTCTCTTAATAAATTTAATTTAATTTTTATTTTTTTTTTATTTCTTTGGCTAATTAATGGCTTTTTTAAAAAAATAATTTAAATTTTATTTACAAAACAACTACATAGAGACAATTTAATATTAATAATTAATGTATTTTTAAATTTTTAGTAACAAATCTTAAATGTATATCTTATTGATTCCTTCACACGCAGTTTATTATTTTAAATTGCTGTGTAAGATTATTTATATATATATATAGTATCTATATATTTATATATAGATAGGTATATTATCGAAAAGCATTTCGAATTGTTGATTCAATTGTGTGTGTGTGTGTGTGTGTACGTACTTATGTAATTTATGTATGTGTTGATTCGAATTCGGTTTAATTATTAGACTATTCGTGCAGAGCCAAAAAACTTACAAGTCAAGTCAATTCAATTTTATTACAACAACAAAAAAAGACCGAAAATGAAAAAAATTGTCAAATAATGTAGATTATTAGAGAATATTTAAATAGTTTTAACGTAATTGTATAAATAATTAGTAATAATTAATTATAACAAGGACTGATATAAAACGAAGATTATAAATAATAAATTTATGAAATAATTTATTGATTGGAAATTAAGTTGAACTTGTTAAAAATGATAGCTAATATTATTATATGTGCTTTTCATTTTCCAATATATACATAAGGCTATAAATAACTTATGTATAACTATATGTATGTATGTATGTATGTATGTACAGTACATTTATACAGCTTAGAATTATTATAAATTGAATTTTCTGTTTATATCCATAGTAACAATATGGCAGGTGTAGAGAGTTGTGAATGTAATCACAATTTAGTTATTACTAATTTTTATATTTCTATTCATATTCTGCCCTATTTATCTTATTTTGATATTAAGGCAATCACATAAAAATTATGGTAATAATAACAGTTTAAAATGGGTATAGTTTAGGTTTAGAGCTTTAGAGAGTGTCGATACGTGGTTACTTTTTCGATTACTGTTGAATAATTTTTTAAATCACCATTTTACGAATCGAAAAAGCCTTCATGTTATGTAGTTATGTTGGTAAAAAAAACAAATTTTGTGGAAGAATTGTTTTTTTCTAAATGTTCTGATGAAGAGGTCTTTATTTTTGTCATGTAGTGTAAACTGCAAAAAAGCATAAACATTGAATAATAAAAATTGAAATATCTTACAAACAAAAAATAACTACACGCTAAATTAAGGTTCAAAGAAAATAAATAAATAATTTTTTTTAAATTTTATACTTTAACTTAATTTTTAACAATGAAAGCATTTCACAACTTATGTTAAATATATTATTTCCATTTCCCTCAAAAATAAGCATAAACTGATTAAAATTGGCCTAGTGGTTTCAAAGTTATGATTTTTTGAAATTTATAACAATTTTGAAAATAATAATTGGGCACTATTTATTTAAACCAAAATGATTGCAAAGTATGACATTGCAAATACGTTGAACTTCTAAAAATTATCATTGAGATTATCTTGAATCATTCGCGTTGTATACGTTCAGTTGCATTTGTACAGTTGTACAGTTTTAGATGCGTAAAGAGTTTGTCGTTCAAGAATCAGGATACCATATTGAAAACTCTAGTTGAGCGAAATAATAGATTAGTTCATTTTGTTTAGATTTTAATGGTTTAGTTGGTACTTTAGTAGTTACCCAAAAAATCGACATCTTTGAGAAATGTAGAATAGTCACATATTCCCTTTTTATCTAATCTAAGCCAATCGACTATGCGGACAATCTCTAAATCTAAATCTTATATATATATTGGGAATGAAATACAGAACGCAAAAACCAGTTGAGAGACTATTAAAAGCCATTGACATTCATATCAAATCAATCAATAGAGTCTCGAATACGTAGTGGTGGTGGCTTCGTGAAAGCGTCTCAATATTTTGCAAAATTGCTTTCATGTTTCATAAGATGACCATCATAGATAGTAATTGCATGTTAAGTACTGTTATTAAAATAAATGGGGAAACTAAAATAAAAAAAAAAAAATGTATTGATAAAGGAAAACTGGGTTTATTTAACTAAAAATGGTAGTAGTTCTGCACTCAAGTCTAATTTGTCTGCTTGAATTATTATTATATTTATTTATATTTACATGCCTATTATAATACCGCTTCTGGTGCTTTTTCTATAGCTTTTTGCGCTTTTACAATATTTTGTTATTTTCTTTTTGTTTATTTAGTTTTTTCACGAGTGATAAAAAAGCTTTTTATAACATGTTTTTTGTCTTCTTCTATTTAATTTTGTTAGTATTTTTAAATTCATATAAAAAGGCAGTTTTGGGCTTAGCTTCTAATTTTTTGTTTTTTTGTTTGTTTTATAAGTGTGCTTTTATATATACTTTTCATTGTATTAACCTTTAATCCTTCATGTTTAGGATAATAACCTTAATCAATCTTAACAATGAAATTGTTATTCTATAGCATATGCTAATCTCGTTCAGTTGTTTCTAGGAAAATCCTTTGTAATGGATAAAGAAGAATATTAGAAAAATAGAATAGGCTGTTGGAAATGTAATTCGAGCAATTACGTCTATAGTTTTTGCTACTCTAATTGGATGTGGTGGTTCTTTTTTGCGAACTTGAACAAAACATGTCTGCAAAATTTATAGAACGATTAAATTCAATTTTTATAAAATGTTTTTTTGTTTTTTTTTGTTTTCTAATTTTTTGTATACCTCTGTCGCACATCCATTATTTGCTGAATGGGTACATGGACTAGTACCACCACCGCAGCTAGTGCATGCTACAATTTCATTCGGTCCTGTAGCATCTCGTTTCTTTTCACCCTACAATAAAATTTTATAGAAAATTTTTTAATTAGTTTTTCAACTCATTCGTTAATTATGTACTTAATGTATACAACAACAAGTATACAACATAGTATAACTTGGTGTAATATAATACAATTCGTAACTTATGTTTTTTTTTTGTATATATGTAAATATACTCTATATGCGCATGCAAGGTTCTCGTTAACTTTACATTAAACTTCAAACAATTTTCGATTCTCTTTATTTTTAACATACATACATATTACAATACATACAATGTCATAATACAATAAATTTGTTATGTAACACGTATAGATGACATTTTGTGGTAATAAATTATGAGAACTTAAGAACTTTCAAAACTATTTACTATAGGAGACAAAAGATGCATCAACGACGGGCGCACAATTATAAATACGAACGAAAATCACATTAAGTTAGTAAGAATTAACTACAGTCTTCCCTCGAGGAAAAAACCCTAGGTCTTATATTTGAGAGAGCGATAAAAAAATCATAATTTTTATAAAGAAAATATTTTTTCCAAATAGAAGGCCTATGCCTTAATATTTCGCCATATGAACCTCATTTAGATTACATTTATAAGTGACTGAGAAATGGTAGGCATGTTAATTTGTTTAGTTTTTTCGAATACAAAACCCTGGGTATTTTATTCGAAGGAGATTTTTTTCGAGGGGTTCACTGTTCAATTTTTTTTTATGCGTTAGAAAAGGAAGAGTTTTACATTAATTTTTTTCGATGTAATATCACAAATCATTGACACAGCGACATGTGTGTTGAAGATGAATTTAATTATCATCCTGCCTATCTTCTATTAAATGGAAATATGAAAAGACAAAATTTACATCTTGCTATCATGTTTGAAATAAGGCTTTTGGAAAAGTGGGATGGTAACTTCTTTGCTTGAATTATTTTGAATAACCGCATTACATACATTTATTAACATACACGACAAACAATCATATCCAGGATGAGATAATACTAACTACAATATATGAATGGTCGGACGGGTTTAACAAACATAATATTAAAATCTAAACAATAAAATGTACCAACTCACTTTAAGAAATAATATATGTATGTATGTATGTATGTATGTATGTATATATGTATGGATGGATGGATGTATGTAATTTCTTGAGAGTAAGTGTAGCCAAACACAATAGAATGTCAGTCATTTTAATAAGATTTAAGAAATTTAGTGAGTTAAAGAGGTACTGTATGGGTTCATTTAATACTTAGTAAATATGTATATAGACAATTTTTATAAAGTTTTCTGTTGTACTGTAGGTACATGGTTTTGGAAAAATTTTGGACATTTATTTTTCATTAAAATATCATAAAAATTTCAAAGGTCAACCATTGACATTAATCGTCATATAATTAATTTACGATATGTATAATATACATAGTTCTATATATACATACATTGACAATTACATAGGCTTCTATTTTTGAAATAAATTAATGGTGCCCGAAATTGATTTCTATATCAACGTACATCAAAAATGAATCTTAAATATTTATTATTCCTTTATTAATTATAAAGTACTTACCGGCTATTGTTCCAATTTGCAGCAATAACAAATGAAAGTATATAATTTAATTTAAGTATATGGTTAATTTATCTATGGACAGTTAATTTCAATAGTCTAATTAAATGTGATATTTGAAGAAGTTAATTTAGAAAGAGGAAATCAGATGGATTTGAATATCCTTCAGAATAGTGACATTCATACATATGTATGTAGATAAATTTGTGTTTGATTCTGATTGAGCTTTTCAGCTTTTACGAATACTGATCAAATCGCCGTGCTTACGGGAAACTCTTTTAAAAATTCCATATGTAAGATATTTGAATCCAGAGGATTTACACTACAACTTTTGTTTAAATAATTCTCTCGAAACGGATAACGATACCGTAATGGAATCGAACTGCACACAAATTCTGATTTTTTTTTATCGCCAATTCATCTTCAGTATCATCATCCACCATTTTTAATGAAAATGTCATTAATCGTGAGTTTTGTGTGGCCTCCAGGTACGAAAAGTTTACACTATTGCTTTTGTTGCAAATTTTCTTGAGTTCTTGAGTGTATGCTAACAATTATTGGTATCCTCTAATGCTGAGATAATTACATATTTATAGTCAGACTATACTTGCATATATATTTATTAAAATTGAAAAGATAAATTTTAAATACGATATAATATATCGCATAGAAATATTCTGTGTACCAAAATGGCGGTATAAGGATATTTTATTCAGTAAAAAAATGTTTAACTACAAAAAAATGTGCAAAAAATGACTCATAGGCTAAATAAATTTGTTGATAAGCATAAGTGTTTCATATATAGGACAATAGTTTAGTTTACTCGGCATTGGCAATTGGAAGCGCAATAAATATTTCTCGAAAGCTTTTAAAAATAAAGATCTCTTTTCTACAATGTCAAGCGGTAAGTTCTAGCATAAAAAAAAATCTGCCCTGAAAAAATTATTGTCTATCTAGAAAATTGAATCTTTATTTACTTTTACACTGTTATATTATTTTTGTAACAAATTATTCTTATTGTTCGATGAATTACTTTGATTTTGATAAGAAATTAATAATAAATAAATAATTATACAGAATATCCCACACAGACAATACAAAAGTAAATGACTAGAAACTGCAGGGCTGATTTAACCAATTTTTCTTTTATTTTAATGCTTGTAAAACTTATCTAAATCGGCCCAGTAGCTTAGTAGCGTAATTATCGTTCACTTTTGTGGTCGCCTGTGTTCGAAGGCGACACCGTTTCAGATAGATCTTAAAGAAATTTTGGATTTGTAATTTTTGGCATTTTTTTCAATTACGCTGCTATAAATCGTCTTAATGTTCGAAAGATACGTAAATATAAAGTTTCTGCAGTACCTTGTCTTGTACATTTTGTAATAATACTTATGTATTAAAAAAAAAACAAAACACACTTTGTTACATTTAAATGTTTAGTCAGGGCCATTTTAAGATTAAAAAATAAAAAAAAAACTTGTGTTTCTTATTAATGTCTTTAGTAGGTAGTCACATGTTTCCATTAAGCTCAGTTGTCTTGAAAACAATTCTTTTTTCCTTTTTTCTTTTATATGTATTTAGTATATAGGTATAATAATCAATCAAACATCAAAACGTCAGAACATGTTATTTCGTGCGAGAAAAAAACACCATGCCGTTATACAATGTATTATAAAAATACTATTTCTTATCAAACAAATCCAATAAAAATCCCAAACGTAATCTTAAAACTCACATCAACATGCCCCATTATAGTGCCTAATTCAATATTTTCTACGTGAGTTTCATCAACGCTAGTCGATGGAATTTGAGACGACAACATTGATGGTGATGGTGGATTGTCTGGTGGCGACCCAGTTTCATCAAATGTCTCACCATAGCCAATATAACGACTTACTTTTCGTCTAGGGGGTCTAGTGGGTTGAATGGCGCCCACTTCTATATCATCATCGTCTCCATCATATAAACATTGTGCCATGGTGGTTGTTGATAAACCTGCTGATGTTAATGTGGCCTGTGTATCTATTGGTAATGTTGTATTTGCTGTTCTATTTAGAGACGATGGGATAGGTTGAGATTTATCAGATGATATGGCCGCCAAAAATTCAGATTCTATTATTTCCTATTTGAACTATGATTTACTAAGTCTCGTATGTATTGAATCTTATACAATAAAATTTGGAATATGTTTGTTTAAGAAATAGTTTTTTGTTTTGTGTAGTTAGGTATGTTGAAAATAGTTGTTTCACATATTTTATTATGCATCATAACTTAATCATACTAACTAATTTTTAAAATATTGTTTCTTAATGTAGATTTTGCATGACGTTAAGAAAGAGATAAAGTTCAAAAAGTTGAAAAGTGTCTTGTATAATGTATGATATGTGAACATTATGTAAAATAATAATATGTATAAAAACATACATATGTATACCTACTATGTACATATATGCAACTTCATATGTATGTATGTATGTATGTAAGTGGCGTATCCCGCGAGAATATTTTAATCGATTTTTTTAAGTTTATGACAAGAAAATTTGTTGATGCAAAACAAGTTAAATAAACAAGAATTGGAATTTTTTTAAATTCTGAAGATATGTAAATCGAAAAACTACTAAAAAAAAACTCAAAAAATCGAGTCCACAATAGAGATTCTATAATCTTTGGACAAAATCCCTGTTCTCTAGAAATTTTCGTAGATCGCAAATTGTCCCAAATCTTTTTGACAAAATTTGCCAATTCTGGCATAGGCCCTTTTAGGACCTTTTTTTTAGTTTAGGATAGCTCAATAGTTTTTGTGACAAATTTGTACACGATTTAGATGTGAGTTCCAAGTCAAATTTTTTTTTTTAAATAATTTTCCCATAATAATTCTCAAGCCTGCCCAAAACAGCAAATTTAGACCTTTGTCGACAATACATACTTAGTAATAAAGTAATAAAGAAGTTTTTTGTTTTTTTTTTTTAAAACAATAATTTTACAATTTAATTACAATTTCAAATTTCCTATCTCAAAACTACAATAATAGATGTAAGTACAATATACAAAATACCAAGTGTATAATTAAATAGCAAGAAAATAGTAAAATCTACTATAACCATAGTAATATGGAATATATAACAATAACTCTATGGTTATGCAACGTTAAGATAACTATATACGAGTATGTACTTATTGTGGAAGGAGGAGTGATTGTATTTTAATTGTGTTTATCCAGGAATATTAAATTTAAAGTACATTTAGCAGAAACACAACGTTGAATATAGATTAATAAAATGTGAACATAAATTAAATTTAGGGTGGATTCATTCTGATTACAAGGGTATAAGGAACGGGTGCGTGAAGGGGGGTGAGGGGTTGTGCGATTTCTGTATAGATTTGATTTGAAATAAGAGAGGAGGGTATCTATACGATTTTAAGCAGTAGGTACACCTACATTACATATAATTAAATGTATAACTGAAATAAGTTAACAAATGTTAATGGAAATGTCGCCTCAATGCAAGGATCAGTGGATAATATTTAAGGTTAAGGAGCATAACAACTTTAGAGGTTTTGATTTTGTGCTTAATAATATGAATTTTTAATAAAAGCAATTTGTTGAGTATATAAATGTAATCAGGTTGAATTGTTTCAAACTTTATTTGGAAGTTTTTAACAAAAATACCATACCGAACTCTGGAACTCTGATTGTTTAATCTCGATATATAAAATGTTAAAACAAACATCACCTACTCAATGAACGATAGGTGGTTGTAGAACAAGCTCTAACTAATCAATTGACATTACTCCCATTAAAAACATATTTATATCAACGTTTAACCCAGTGACGTAGCGAACATAGTGTAGATTACATTGAATTGACTATCTTTAGATTTCTTGAACCTCGAAACTACTCGAACGCATAAACGCACCCATTGTTAAGTAACTTAATTCATCTTACACATATTATTGTAAGTAGAGCGTTCCTTATCCCTCTTATACACGAAGCACAAAGGCACAATTAAATCATCGTTAAATAATAAATTAAATTTAGATATTTCTGATTGACATTATATACGTATAGGAAATATAGGATTGGGGAAAGCACAAAACCATATGTCATCTCAATGTCCGAACCGACACTTTCTCATAATAGCTTGTAGGTAAAATAAACAGTTGGAATAATAAATCTATAGGACAGGAGAAAGAAAATTTTGTGGAAAGTTTTAAAAGAGATGGATTACATAAAAATGGTATATCGTTATTTCATCTTTTTCCAATAGAATAGGTAAATGTTAAGTATGTATGTATGTATGACAATAAAATATACTTAGATGAAGAGAGGGGGAACAATGATAAATATTTGGATTTTTTTTTATACATAAACTTCACTTGAGATCAATAAAAGATTTTCGGAAAATTTATGTTTGTCTATTAGGAAAAAACAGGAAACAGCAGCAATCTTTATCGTTACAGTTCAATACATTTTACCTACTTTTGTATTGATAGTGACAATAGCAACATACATACCGTAACCTCCGTAAGTGTACCATTTTAAAAGCTTTTCGTTTAAACACAATTTCGTCTCGCTGATACCTGATACTAATTTGAGACATTGGAATAGGCATTTTAAAGTATTCAAAGAACTCAACGCTTTACCACTTCGCTTTTAGTATGACTGTGAATATTCAATTGCACGCAAAATAAGGTTTTATTATACCGTCAGGTATAGCATTACAATTCTTTAAATAGCCCCGTTTTATGACATATTGGAAAATGTTGGCATAAAACGAACAATTGTATGTAGATACTTAATACAAAAATAGAAAATACATAATTACTTTCTTGAAAATCGCTGTAAGTACATACTTATCGGCTAAAATGTAGACTTTGGAAAAGCATTGAGTTTTATAAAGAATCAAAAATGTATCATTAAGTGTCGTTTTAGGTTCTTTGTAATGGTTTTGGGTCTATATAAAAATAGTGTTAAAGGAGAAATTTGAAGTGTTTGGTAGAATGCTAGATCATTTTTTATAATTGGAGCAATATTTCCACACATCTACATAACGAAATTTTGATACAATTATTATTCACTCAAAGAGGACTGGTGACTTGAAATTTTTATTTTATATAGAAAAATGTAAAATTTAAAAACTCAACTACTACCCCCACCCCTCTTTTTTTAAAAAAAAAACGGTAATGTTTTCCTCATTTATTAATTAACTTTGTTGAGTGAAGACAGAATAAACGTAATTTAATCCAGCGTCAAAGTTAATATGTATATATCAGGCACAAAGCTTTCTTGGATGTAAGGGAATGAGTGTAAACATATTTAAATGCCATAATAATTTAATGAATTTGTGTGATCGCTCAATTATATTTTTTAGTTGTGAATATATTCAGCATCACAGTAATTTATGTATGTACAAAAATTCTGTATTTAAAATAATTTCGGTGCTGTTTAATTTATTTGAATTTTCACGTTTTTTTATAAAAATTTTACACGTTTATTTAATTTTTAAGTTTAAATTATAAATTATAAATTCAAATATTATATATTTGAACAGTGAATTGTAAATGTACATACATGAAGGTAACACCGGAAAAGTTTGTAAAGCATGAGGCAATTATAGATTTCTAGGTAAAGTTAGTTATATTGAGTTCCTCCCTGCTATTACATCATTATTTATTTACTTGATAATGTATGTACTACATATATATATACTGTAAATAGAAATAATTGCACCTATATACTTACATATATGTACATTGTACATATATTGCCTGAATTACTAAATATTTTCAACATTCGAAAGCCAAAGCATTTTCTATTTGTTTTTTGCTTATATAATATTGACAAGACTTTCAAGCTTATTAGTACAGCTACAGGCAGCGAAATTGTAGGTAAATATGCAAAATTAAAATTCATTTATTTTAAAGATTTTAAGTACCTAGGTACTTAATAAAAATTGCAATTTTCGTGTCGTGAGATTGTCAGATTTTGATTAGTACATACCTAGTAATATGTACCTTAATCAGTATCCTTGAGTTAATGCTTTAATTACAAGAAAGGGTCTTCGTCTTAATTATACGCCGTCAATCCGAATACAAATATTTAAAATGGATACACTTTAAATCGCTATTGATCCGTTTTCAGTTTAATTTGCATATCATTTTCATTATGTTGTTGGAATATGAAATTGAACCGATGACAATGAAAAACAAGCGAAGCGGACAATTTTTGTTTCGACTTTTAAACAAATTATCAGTTGTGGGTTGTGGGAAACTTTAAAAAAAATCGATTATAATTTTCTGTGGGGCCCTATTTGATTTATAGTTATGGCGCCTTATAATGAATGAAGCAATGGCAATGCTGGTGGGTAATCCGGTTACTGAATCCTGAGTGGATTTTTCATAAGAAAAAAAATTGTTTTATTTTTACAAATTAAAATTTAAAATTCGATTTTCGGTTTGGCTTCACAATAAATAAATTTTGTTACGACAAAAGGGGTAATTTTAACGTTTTGACCAATTTTCAAAAAATAATATTTATTTGCATTATTTTTTAGGCAACTTGTGAGCCCAATAACAGTAGTACATTTGATATATGTATATTATGTACAATTGTACAGTAAAGTATCGACCAAAGTACTCCAAATTACATTTTTCATTTTAATAAAAAAAAAACCGTAATTTTGGAACAAAAAAAAAACGTATTTTCGTCTCTTATACCATCATATTTTTCATTTAAGAAAGGAAATGATATTTTTGCATAATGTGAACATAAACTCAAAGTTCTGTGTGCATAGAAATAATTACATCAAATGATAGTATTTATGTATGTACATTTACAATGTTCATATATGTACATAAAAATAATTAAATTATTTGTTCGTTTCTTGAACGATAATAATACATACACTACATATACATATGTATATACATATGCATATATACATTTATGATGAAATGAAACATTTTCTATGCAAACACAATTACAAAATAGGTTTTTCTTTTGATGGAAAATGTCATATGACAGAACGTACAAATTATGTTGTATTCAATTAATTTCAATGTTTCATAAACAAAAAAAAGATACAATCTAGAGATAGAAATCAAGATGGAGTATGCCAGAGCGATAATGATCAAAATATAAATTAAGAAGAATTAATATTATTAATATTATACCGTTGCGCTCTGTCAACAATTTGCTCTGTCTTTCATTTTGTCATATAATATTACGTTCTAATAAAAATTACATTTCTTTTATGATGCAAAAACTGTTAATAATGTTTGCCTGTTACCATTTAAATCGCCGTCCTTTTCAAACTCTATTAGTAATAGACTCCTCTGTATAGTAATGATAGCAACAACAAAAAAAGTCGAAAATCTATTGGGCGTCATCTACCAAATTTGCATTATTTTGTTTGGCATCATTTTGATTAGATATTTTCCGATTCGGAAATAAAAGAAAAAATGTAGGAATTGTGTGAAAAACTGAAAAATATAATAAAAAAAAATGTTTGCTTTTATGTTGATATGTATGCAAATTTCTTGTATAAAATCAAGCAATTTCTACTTATGTAAATAAAATGTCATGAATTTTTATATTATTGCGGTTGTGTTAAATGTTAAAAATTGTGTATAAAGCAGTTTACAGTTAAATCTAAAAATATATATATATATATAAAAAATACCATTTAAAAAGCATTTTTACACATTGTCTATATATAAATATTTGACTAAATATAACAATTAAAATTTGCATGGTGCTCAAAAACATTTTAAATAAAATCTAAATTTTTATGTATAATTTTATTTATATTAAAGAAAAATAAAATAAATTCTAACTATA